>CM051026.1:30383101-30495601 GCA_027627225.1 Congeria kusceri | reverse complement strand
TAGTAGCGTATACATCTATATTTATTAGTGTACGCGTGAATATATTGTATCAAGAAGGTAAGTCATTGTCATCGAATTACATCGAATGTGTACACATCTGCATGGTGATAAATTTCGGGGCGGCATGATATTGGTCCAGTATCGTTTATTAATCATATTCACGTTCGATATCGGGAACGGCTTTCAAAAAACTGTTATGCGAAGAATGTGTTATTGTTTGTTTGTGTATTTCTCAAAAGTTGATCAATATAATATGCATAATATATTAAATCACAAACGTTTCCGTTAGATCAATAGGTTATTATGCAATAATATATTAACGGTCAAAGTTTAGTCTTTACTATTAGTGCTACTACTACTACAACTACAACAACTACTACTACTGCTACTACTACGAATACTACTACTACTACTAATACTACTACGAATACTACTACTACTACTACTACCACTATTACTACTACTACTAAAGCTACTACTAATACTACTGATACTAATACTATTACTAATACTAATACAACTACTACTAATACTACTACTAATATTACTACTACTGCTAGTACTTTCACTACTACTACTACTACTAATACTAGTACAATAACGACTACCACTACTACTACTTCTACTACTACTACTACTACTACTACTACTACTACTACTACTACTACTACTACTACTACTACTACTACTACTACTACTACTACTACTACTACTACTACTACTACCACTACTACTACTACTACTGCTACTACTGCTACTACTGCTGCTGCTACTTCTACTACTACTACTACTATCACTACTACTACTACTGCTACTTCTACTACTACTACTACTACTACTGCTACGACTACTACTACCACTACTATTACTACTACCTGTACTACTATTACTTCTACTACTACAACTACTACTACCACTATTACTACTACTGCAACTACTTTTACTGCTTCTTATACTACTTCTACTACACCAACTACAACCACCACCTCTACTACTACTACTACTACTGCTACTACTTCTACTACTACTACTTCTACTGCTACTACTTTAACTGCTGCTTATACTTTAGCAACAACAACTACTACTACTATTACTGCTTCTACTACTACTTCTACTACTTTTACAACTACTACTACTACTACTACTACTACCAGTAATAATAATAATAATAATAATAATAATAATAATAATTATAATGATACTTTGTGTCAACAAAATGTTATAATGTATATGATAGGGATTATATTGATCGATGCTTACAATAATAGTGAATTGATCCATATGTTTGCTATGATTATGTTTCTGATGTCATGTTGTTATTGCAGTTGCTACTTATAAGTCCGCATTTTATAATCTGTTTTTCTGTCACTCGGTGCTCTTTGAAGATTTCTAATCGCTGCGTGCTGAGTGTTGCATTGTAGCTTTGGCGTACGATCTTGGCCTAAGTCAATATTGCTCAGCGACGATTAGGCTATGACATGAATAGGTTTGTTACGCCAATTTAAGGTAGTTTAGATTATCGCAGATATGTTTTACGAAATAATCAAACAAATCGATACCACGTCAAACTTGTTGGTGAACGAAATCATTTGTAAACGGACTGTATTGCTTTGGTTTATCAAGACGATGGTAGAATGCACATGGTTATCATTTTGTCGCTATAGGTCTGTGTATAAACAGCAGTTTATTTAATATTGTATGCATACGTAAGCGACTCTGAGCGATAACCTTGATATCTTGAGGCCACTTAAACTCACCTAGGTGACGATTTGAAGTGCTATTGAACCGATGATGCACAGTGAACCAAATGTACGCATAGTCAAAGTAATTATTTCATAAGCTTTATCTTTAAGGGGCATATCGACTGCTAATACATTGTAACATTTTAAACAATACAATAATATTTTATGAACTATTCATTAAACCACTGCTTAACACATAGCTCACGCATTTATAAACAAACAAAAACTTATATTTTATATTTATACTAAAAGACAAACCTTGTCACAGTGACACTTTTTGCGGGCGCGGGAAAGGTAGTAGTAGTAGTTATATCGATATGAATGTACATGAAGTACCGCTATGCGCAAATGCGTTATGGATACCTGTAATGTAGCGTAGGAAAGTTTTCATTGAAGTGCGCAATTTTGTTGTTTGCGTGAGTTCGAATCCTGTTGGAACCGTGAATCGAACACATATTTTTAGGCATTATATATACTCTTTCTTAAAATACATCAATGTTTTATTCCTACTAGAAAAAAAAGATTCCAGAAAAATTGGAATATATCTTGTTTTAATACGAGTCTATATATTGTATCTACGCTATCCTTGAAAATTTTATTCAAATACGCATGCCTGACCCAGATAAAGTATTTCGACAACTTGTAAGACGAGCTATGCGACATAATAGTACCGTTGCAAATATATTGTTCAGAGCGATTAATCTGTTTCCCGGTGTTGCGTGCTATCAGGTTACTGTTGTGATTTAAACTTAAGGTGTATCAGTGCGGTATGCTGCCTTTATATTTAAAATGACTAAAGCCATGACAAGATATATATCTATCACGATACTTTACTATTAAATACAACACTCAGATGTAGGTTTTATTCATATAAAATTATGTTTTTCAGACCTTCATATATACATTGAAATAAAAAGTAAATAATAAACCTAACGCACTATAGGTTATTACCATAATATGTCCAGTTTAACAGAATGAAATAATAAGAGAGTTAAACGCTGTAAAACGCATAATTATCTGTTCTGTTTTAGCATAAACATAGCGTAACAAAGTTTATTCAAAAACTCCAATAACTGAATATTCGGTGATCGATTGTTGTCGCAGGTTAATAAGCACTGATAAACAATTCATATGCCGACACACGTGTTTGTTTATTTATTTGATATTATAATGCCAGCCGGAAGTTGTTTTTGTAATAAGAAGTACCAGTCAATTTTGCGTTTTACAGCAGTTTTTCTTCTTAACGCAAAACGAAAATTGATGCATTTGTTTGTAAATACTATTGTCGATTGTGTCAATGTATGTTGTATGCATATTTAATACATACCTTCGACAACTAGTAAAATGTGCATCAACGTAATATTTAATATGATAATTGTAATCACTTCACTAAAACAATGTATGGATAATATTCCAGGCGAACTAGAAGTTTAGCATTGAACACAATTGTTAATTGACTGTATTACATTGATGAGTGCAAATATATGCTATATTGTATTATAATGTTGTCAATGCAACCGTTTCATTAATTGTGTTAAGTTAAACCAAGTTTAGCTTTATATTCCATAACACAGACACACACACAAATAGAAATAGAGATTAACAGATGTATTCACATTTATACATGGCCTTGTCAAAAAAACGAATACATAATAAATTAATGAATTAATTAATAATAAAGTATAAATAATGTAAAATGTATGTTGTTTGTTTCTTTTTGCCTATTTGATGAGCATTATGCATGAAAGAAAAGAAAGAACATCGAGAGAAAATTCAACACACACATAAAAAAGTACTTTTTGGATAAAAATATTTATTATTTATAATTAAATTTATATTTATCAAAAGAGGAAAAAAAATGAAATTTAGCAAACACAAACATAAAAATGCAAATTTTACAGATTAGGGCAAATAACGATTTAGAAACAACAGGTTTCAGTCAAATAACAGACATCCAGTTGAACAAGCGTCTCACATTGTTTTGACAAGGAAGCCTCCGGAAAACCAAGCGAGCATGGCATGCAATCATCCCGTGGATCTTGCCTAAGGCTTTATGTACAAATTAGATACAAAAAAAACTGACCTTCATACATCGATGAAGCTCCGAAAAGAGCGTTTCAAATCTTAAATAAATCATCCCTTCTACACCAGAATGTTATATCAGGATATGTGCAAAGCTGTCTGATCGAATATTCAAGGGACGATATCAAAACAAATGTACATATAATGAAAGCATATGACATCGTTATAAACATAACACGGTCATTGACAGGCACGATATACCAAATAACAAATTCTCAGACAACGCCGCTAACAATACGCTTAAACAAGAACAACAATAACAAAAAACAACAAAAAGAACACAAAAAAACACACATGTATGATTAACACTAAAAACTGTCTTTGTACATGCAGTCAGCGCAGTATCGTAAATAGAGATGCCAACTTACACGTTGTGTTGACTTCGTCATCTCCGTGAAGAGGTTTAGTTGTTGTTTGTGTAGTTGATGAAAGTGGTAATTTTTTTGAAATGTTTGCGTATGAAACAGGAGGGAGTCTTTTCATTTGCGATGGTACTGAAAGAAGAAGCAATAAAAACCCTTTTGTGTTTAAGTTAAAACAATAAATGTTGTCTTCAAAGTAGCTGTACAATCGATATAACTACATGTTTTGCATTTAACTGACTCCCCCACACCAAAAAAAAACAAGACAAAACACGACTCATTATTATATATGTTAATTAATATAATAAACAAAAACATACCGTGTAAATATAGCGTTGACATTATCCCGAAAAGTAGAAATAGACCGATGCACCACAGCGTCCGTTTTCCTGCAACTAAAAGTAATTAGCATGTAAGCAATGTAGATAAGTTCAAGCAATATCAGCAACAACAACAACACTTACAGCAACCGAACAATTATATTCAGATGCAAAAATGCGATCCATCATCAGATACAATATATTTACAATCGATTTACGCTTATCATTCGAAAAGTATTTTACATTTTAAAGAATACGTTTTAAAATAAAGTTTCAAAAGAAAACTGTGTTTTATATCGTGACAAGAAAACAAAACAATAGATACACAACTTTAGATAAATAACTTATGGCTGCAGTGGTCAAAGCAGCATAGCAGGGAGACCACTGGGAGGAGTTTAGAATCTCCTCGCATCGGTTACTCCCCTTGGTCCTGTTCAGTAATCACTGCCACCGCGAGTGAAATACTTCCAGATTTTAGTGGAGACCACGCTGCGGAGAGTGACGATTTCTTGTTTTAGAACATTTGGTTATTAATTTGTATTACTACTCTCACTAAAAGGTTGCGTTATTTTCCCATGTATACACACGAGTTAAATTGAAGAAAAAAAGATCAATTAAAGAATAAATAATAACGTTTTAAAAGAGTGATGCATTCTGCTATATTCAGATACAAAGATAACATCTCAAAACGAAGTCCAAATCGTTCTATAATGACGTTAATTCTTCAGTATGCAATGAAACACATTTATATAATTATTACTCTATATAATAACATATTGTGCTTTTACTGTGCCTTTTACCAAAGTAAAAATAACGCCGGTGAGAAATTACAGAGCTGGCAAATTATCACTGTCATTTGAGGGCACTTTAGATATACATAATCATAGCAAGTTTCGATAATATTGATACAAATAATAGCATTTAGGCCTAAATTAAAATTAAAGTGTGTTTTCCCTTTACCGACCGACCCACAAAAAAAAGCCGCCAACACAAAAATGTTTATTGTAAAATCTGCGGTAATTAATTTTGCATTTAGTTTTTTTTTCTTTCTTTAAATTTCGTATTTTTGTCTCGCTCTCAATTTCCATAAGCTACAATTTTGGTCATTAACGCGCTTGAACAAAAGTGTGAAAACAAGCGCCTATTTACCGGATACTAGTAAACATGGTGTATTTCACGTTTTTTCGTGTACCCACCGGTCGATGTATGACTTCATCATCTGTGTATATAATTACGTTTTGTTTTAAGGTTAGATACCAGTAAATAGTAGGGTGATCCCGTGGAAGTTGTCCGTATATGAACTAGTTCTTGTTTACTTCTATCAACAGAAAGAGACATTTCGCATAACGGATACTGGTTTTAATAGTTATTTCGTGAACACGACTTGTCTTTTGTGCAGTTTGATGTATCATGACACCGAATTACTTGAAATTGTAATATTCAGCAATTTATGTATAGGCAGCATGTGCTTTTGTCAAATTCGCGAGTGTTTCTTACGAGCGACTAGGTAAGCTATCCTACTACCCCTGGCGTCGGCGTCGGCGTCAGAATTGGTTAAAGTTTATATTCAAAAGTCTTGTAACATCAAAACTACAAAATTTATTCACTTTGAACTTGAAATATATCTGTGTCATCAACTCCAGTATCAGGGTCAACATTCCCCATAACTCTGTTTTGTATTTTGAAAGAGTTATTCCCCTTTTTCACTTAAATTGTCTGGTTTAAGTTTATATTCAAAAGTTGTTTAACTTCAAAAATACAAGTTCAAGTTATTCACTTGAAACTTAGAGCTAACATTTGTCACAAACCTCAGTATCAGGGGCAACATTCCTCGTAACTCTTTTTGTATTTTGACAGAGTTATGACCCTTTTTCACATAGATTTTCTGATTAAAGTAGATATTCTACAGACGTTTTGTAACTTCTATACTACATAAGATTTTCACTTGAAACTTGGAACTAAGCTTTGTCATTAATACTAATATCAGGAGCAACATTACCAATAACTCTATCTTGTATTTTGACAGAGTTATGCCCCCTTTTCACTTAGATTCGATGTTTAAAGTTTATATTCAAAAGTGTGGTTACTTCAAAACTATATACGTTATTCACCTAGAACTTGGAACTAAGCTTTGTAATCAACTGTAGTATCAGGGGCAACATTACCCATAACTCTGTTTTGTATTTTGACAGAGTTATGCCCCTTTTTCACATAGTATTTTTGGTTGAAGTTTATATTCAAACGTTATGTAACTTCAAAATTACATAAGTTATTCACTTAAAACTTGGGACTAACCTTTGTCATCAACTTAGTATCAGGCGCAACATTACTCATAACTATGTTTTGTATTTTGAGAGAGTTATGCACACTTTTTACATACATTTTGTGGTTAAAGTTTTTGTTCCAAAAATGTATAAAGGCTTCACTGAAAAGTTTTGTATTTTAAAAAATGTATGCCTCTTCCACTATCCAAAATATGTACCAACTGAAATACTTCGAATAGTCGAGCGCGCTGCCTCTAACAGCTCTTGTTTATTTTAAATATTGAAAAGCAGAGAGGACCATCTTTCCAAAGAGATCTGACTCGCAATATCTCAATCGAAGACATTTTGCTGTTTTACAATGGTACCCTGCGAAGATTTGATTTACCTGTTTCTAACCTTCCGCGTGTTTGTTGAAATCAATTAATAAATACAAAATTCATAGAGTTGAAACAAGTAAAAATTGGGATGTATTGTATAATCTATTGTGCGTGGTAGACGAGAACAAGAAAATTACCGACACAGTTTCGATTTCAATTAGCAAATCAACAAGTGGCAGCGCAGAAAAGTTTTACGCTGATGTTAACACAAAAGTGTATGTCAATACTGGCTTTGTTAAGGAATAATTATTCTATCAGTGCAAGTAAGTGTTCGTTGTTAAAAATGTCATTAACAAAAACACACTTTATACGGTATTTGAGTGGACAGAGACATCCGAGTTAACAACAATTCTGATTTTCTTATTTGTGACATTTTAATCAGATTATTTTTAATTTTCAATTCAATGATTTTACATTGTTCTAGTCAACCAGAACGTATGTGTACCGTATTAATATGATTCGGGCTGTCTAGTCAGTTCAGCCATTGATAATAATACACAAGTTTTCTTGTCAGACAGTATGTATCTTTGCTGTATTAATTAATATGCAGTAGGGTATTCAGGCGTACTCCTGTACGACCGAGCGCACACAAAGCTTCGCTATTTCGTTTTGTGGTTAAAATTTAAACAGGTACGGCAATCTTGTGATCGTATTTCAATTTTCAGACGAAGCGATATGTCACCTACCTGTATACCGTAATAGCTCTATGTTTTCGGACACTTAAAAATAATTCAAATTGTTCGTGTCCAAAAATTCAGATACACAAACAGTGTCCGAAAATTTATAGACACTATGACAATATTGCAATTACGTTCGGATATGTCCGGTGTATAACGTTTGTTTGCCAAATATACACGGATAGTATCGATTAATGAGTGCGTGTGCTTGTTAAATACCACGCCAAACAGTATCCCCTTTGTACACTCACTTGTATTTGTAGCATTAGTTTTCTTTTTTGCTTTATAGTACCGCTGAGCTTTTATGTGAATAAGAATATAATGTCAGAATAATTAATGCATGTTTTTTTTATTTCATACAGGTAAACTTTTATTTGAATCTCAATCTGTCTGAATGATTCTGTATGATGAATGTATGGTATGTTTGTTATCAATTATTAAAATGAAATACACGAAATAAATCTGTATCCACTAATTGAATTGCGTCGTCTTTCAAGCTTTGAAGTAAATGCAATTTCACAGCTTTGCTATCGCGTACCTGAAACGACATTTAACACCAGCTGTGAGTAAATTAAGCAAAATGTATTGGTAAATACGAGAGACTGGATAAAACTGGTTCCTTAATTCGATAATTTCAATATCATATTGAATATACGATATTACTACTGGCATACACAATCGGGTAAATTCATTCTTTATGGCAAATGTCTCTTTATCAATTAAAGCTAATGAAACGGTCCACGGCCTCCACTCATTCATCTGCAAGGTTTTTAGACCTTCATCCGGTTGTAAAAACACATGTGCGATGTGTCATCGGATTAACGCAAACAGTTAAAAATCTGCTAACATACCACTGTCATATACAATGTCCAAAAATAAAGAGTCATTACTTATGGTTTATAATCAGGATGTCCGAAAATATATAGTGACAATAATAATTATTTGGCTAAAAAAGAGGGTGTCCGAAAATGTATAGTGAAAATATATCAACTCACTACATATTACCCAACCTATTCATCAATATAAACAACTGCAAATACAACCGCGTATCTAGTAACTTTACACTCAGGTCCTAAATTAGCATACCGTTTGAATGATTTGTTATTTTCTTGTTTGTCCTTATTTTAACAACACATATTTTTCATATAAAAAACCCCGCTGGATCCATATTCAAATCGTGTCGCGGGAAAACCGAGCTTAATGCATGTGCGTAAAGTGTCGTCCCGGATCAGCCTGTGCAGTCCGCACAGATTAATCCAGGATGGCACTTTGCGCCTACAGTGGATTTATGTTTAGAAAAGACTGCACAGGCTGATCCAAGACGACACTTTACGCACATGCCTTCAGCCCGTGTTTCCCACGGCACACCTCATTCACAGAGCTCCTTGGTGAAACTAGAATGTGGCTTGATGATTGAAAATTCCCCTTGTCTTAAATGTTCTAATCTGGTACAGAACAAATACCTCCTGTTATATTTCCATATTTTAAATATAATATCAGGCGCGATACCAGGATTTTGAGTTAGAGGGGCGGAAATATTAAATAACTGACAATTAATTAACTGCTGTTGTCTCCTACATGTTAAGATACATGTATCGGAACGACGCATATCGCCAAACGGAACAATTTAACCAAAATACCTCAAAACAGAAACTATATTTGAAATAATTTGATTGAAAAGAACATGTAATTGTAACGAAATGCATATGTTTCAGTTATTGTTCGCTTTAAAAACCTAGTTTTTGACAATTGTAGAGGGTTCGTAAGCCGCTTCCGCCCTCCTCTAAATCCGCCTATCTAGCTGTTTAGCTCGAAGCGAATTAAGTGTATTCATCGTTGCAAAACGGCAAATGTATTGCTTATGTAAATGACATTTGCAATTACATTACTGATATAATCAAAAAGTGAAACTCAAATTCTTAATGTACAAATTATCTGATGTAAATGTTATGTATGTTTTGGTTTATGATGCCGATTTTGTATATATTCGTTCCAAATGAATACTTTTATGGTTCGTTCAAATCGAAATTTAATTTAAATAACGTTACTGATTATGCGGCACATTGTGTGTACCTTTAGGAAACAGGAGAGAGCTAGCTTTGATGTTCTTTTGCAAAACCAACACACAGGTAACGTAAATGTATATGATGATATGTTGGGAGGAATAAAGCATGAATTTAGTATCGTGTAACCTACTGATCGAGTCAAATATACGACGGATAAAAAAGATCACAGACGCCGTTTTAAATATAGTTCTTGATGATAAGGTTTCATATATATATATCCTTAAATTGATTCAATTTTAAGTTGCTCCTTGCAAAGTGCATATAAGGAACTTCGATTGCTTCAAAATACTGACAACGTTGAAAGACTGTTGGCGACTAAAAAAAAAACAAATCTTGTTATTTATGATTGCATTTGTGCTAAAACGGAATCATTTGTTTGAATATTATTTCAATTTCCCACTTTTAAACTATTTTTTAAGGAACAAACAAATATTATTTTCAAGCTAGTTATACCATACAGACGGAATTATATGCATGCCAGTTGACAAGTCAATCTGCGACGGGCTATGCAGAATAACTGATGAAGCGTAGTAGTTAGGGGTGTCATTAGTTTGAAGTAACATTTTAAATTTATTGGTATTTAAAAAAAATGTACTTGTTATAAATAACATGATATACACATTATAACAGATATGACAAACATTGCCTTAAATAATTAAAAGATAATAAAAAGGTAGGAAGGTGAGACTGTTAAGAAAAAAGGACCCGTTCAGGTCTCGGTTTACTGACTCGTAGCCTGCAAAAATATAGTTCCCCGTGATACCTGTTTTGGAAATTACCCTCTCAAAAGACCGTTGGCTTCTGCCACCAGTCTAAAAAACGTTTTGCACTTTTCCATAGTTCGTCTGATGTTTATTCATATAGCGATATACTATATCGAATATTTTTTTGTCAGCAGTATCATTTTCGCCCCTTTATATCTTGTGTTTTTTTTTTCGGCGTAGCATGTCTAATATCAGTTTTGACCTAGATTTGCGATAATTATGCTGCAAAAAATTGAATGCCAATAGAATTGGGCACATTTTCTATTTTTTGGGAATGCAAACTTCAAACAATGGTTGATCGTATACCAATAACTGTTGCATATTTTTGGGGATTAAAAATGTACAATATTGTTTACATAAGCGGTTAAAATAAGGTTATAAACATATCTTCGACACACACTTTCGAAATGAACATAATTATGAACAATTTTACTCATTGTATGTCATGATCAGAATGTTATATTAATTCACATAATAAAATAACTATATTGATTAACCTGCATAATCGGAGCGCTCTATAAATAGCAATTACAATCCTACATTTCACGGGGACGACAGTCAGTCACACCGTACACTGTTGCCTGTTGAGCTCGCAAGCACAAATTATAAAGTGGTAAATTTCTGGTATTTTTCTGATAAGTAAGCAAAACAAAAATTAGCAAATTTGATTGAGCTTATATTTCCTATTATTTTATCATTGTGTACAAATATTATTGTCCGCTGTAACCGACTGTCGTCCCCGTGAATTAATTCTAGCGAGTACAACTCCAGCAGGAGAATTATTCTAAAAATAGCGCCGGGTAAAGCTGTGTTAATAAACACGAATCAATTAGCGTCTGGAGAATCCTAAACCCGAGAATTGCAATAAATTGGTAATTCATAAACTTACTGCTCATTCATTCCCGCTATTATTATCTGACAATGTTAATTTGTTAAATTTGCCTGACAAATTCATGTATCAATTATGTTTACGTAAATTACTAGTATTTAGCGTATTCATGTATCACTGGTGAAAACACGGGGCTGTATATAATCGGTTTATTCACGGTACAGATATTATGAATTATTGAGTTTATCTTAAATTATTTTTTGGGACCGATACGTTTTCTGACAGTGTCCGAAAAATCTTGTGTCCGTGGAGTCCCCTTAGTAGGGAACGAAAAATATGGGGTCCGTGAAGTTGGTCCTCTTGTATTATATTTAGGTAAAAGAAATGAATATCAATATTAATTTCTACGCCGATTGTCTTTTTAAAAGACATTTGTTGTTTTATTTGGAATTTCTCTATTTTCCAATATATTAATAGTTCCTTTAATATTATTTTCCGATATATTTCATGCCATAAATACGCCCCTGATATATGTGTCTAGTCAATTCAGACATTGGTATTAAATAGAATACATGTACTTCACAAATTGTTTTTAAAACAGTTCGTATTATATTTTATTTTATGTCTATTATTAAATCCAGTTTTACCATATATAATCTTGGTTGCATCAATCAAAATGAAGAAAGTAATTGTGATTTTCAAACAAAGATACAATTATAATGTATTGCTAAATGACGATGTTTAGGTATGACAAGGATTACATTCTCGGAATAAACAAAATATTTGTCCTACCTACCGACCCACCTTTAACATTTCGGGTTGGTAAAGGGCAAACACAAGATTTTTAAATTTAGACCTTATCAAGTATTTAAGCACATTCATTATGTAAAGATGGTAATGACTCGTGTGTTCCAACTTTGATTAGGACTATTGCTGTGTTTATCTGAGAACACATTAGTTTTCATATCGTTGCATGTTTATTTAAGATAAATAACGGATAAATTGCTAAAAGCCCAGGGGCCGCTTTGAAGTATCACTATTCCAAATTAAATTAAAGTGTAATTACAGTATTTGTATTCAGATTTGGAGTATATTGACAATATCCCAAGTATTCCATGCTTTCTTCGACTAAATTTTAACTTTCATGCACTAATTTGGTCATTTTGATCACAGATCGTTAAAAGTTGCAGTTATTTAATAATTTCCAATTTACATATTGTTTGTATGCATGTTTATTCAGTTTAAAATAAACATATACAACAAAGCTATGTAATCTGGTTGTTTACACCCAACATTATGGCTTCTTCCAGAAATTGCATAACGATGATCTGAACATTGAATTATATGATGCTTTGTCTTAAAACTTTTTAAAAAAAGAAGACGGGATATAGTTGATACTTGTTTTTTGTTTCATTCCATCGTGCCTCATAAAGTTGCAATTCTGCTACTCTGGTTTGCATCTAGCCATTGAGTAATAAATGGTAATTAAATTGAATAATATTCTCTTTTATTGCTGTTTAATTTGAATTGCGGTGCTATGAGGTTAATTTATATTTACACTTATAGTTTTTACATGATTTGTAAATAAATCTTGGCCAAGAGTGAGGTTCGTGCGCACATTAACCTGTTTAAACCCCGAATGCTTTGCATTGACCGTTCCAGGGCGGTGACCCCAGTTTAATTGATGTGTGGTTTGTGTGTGTTAAGTGTTTTTGTGATGTCCTATGTATTGATTTAGCAATTGGTCACTTGCCATAAATAAAGGACCTCGGGCTGCTAGTAAGAGTTCACTCTTGCTGAAGCAACTAGAGATTCGCTTTGTTTATATTGAAAGAATATATATCATTTTAAGATTTTTTGTAATTAATTTTATTTTTAAATAACAAAAACGTCTGGGGTCAAAATGACCTCATTACTTGATGTAGTTTCTCTAAATAATAGTGCTAGTATTTCAACACTGAAACACAAGTCATGAAAATATAGAATTTGCTAATTTTCAGCAAAGAACAAATACACTTAATAATTGCTTAAATAATAATTATAATTAATCTTGTAAGCTATAACTGATTGCTTATTTTATCAAAAAGCATACATTGTGACAAGAAATGAAAAAAAAATGTGTTGTAATTTGCACCAGTATTGCTTTTAATAAACACACGAGTATGGAAAACTATTTGAACACCCTTTTCACCGTTTTGAACACCGTTGTCATGGAAACAAGCTTCATAGTTGCTCTTGGAAACTACATTTAGGAAGGCACTTTTTTGGTCAATTCATTACAAATTAACATTGGGCATATAAGCCAAATAATTTATAATTTTATAATTATTTAAAAATCTAAGATGGGGTTCAATTTGACCCTAAACCGTCCCAAAACGTCGGTTTTACAAAGGAGCGGATGAGGGTTCAATGTGTTTGCCAAAATAACATACTGAAATTATTATAATAAATCTTAAGGCAGAATATATTATAGATCCTTATTTTGCATTATTCCGTTTTATTGATCAAAGTAAAAATAACAATTGTGATCCAAACTAGCGTAATCAATCCCAAGTTTTTTTTCCGTTGGTGAAATCCCTACCGACGAAATTTATCGTGACCTTCCAGAAGGTGTTTGGTGTATGCGCGATTTAGAATACATGAACTTCATACAATTGGCCAAGCAACGTAATTAATTTGTAATTTAAGTGACTTAACAGTAATATAGATTAATAACGGTAACCCCACTTGCCCTATATAAGAAGTATTGAAGTATTCCTACACAAGCACAATACCCATTGTTCAACAAATCGTTATTAAAACGATAACACTATATACATGAATGCATACCGCATACGCCTCTTTATCCAACATAAACGTTAGTTTTAAAAAGGCAAACATTTTGGATGATATTATCGTGGCATTAATACCTCTTTTTTTCGACATTCACACGTGCATAATCGGACTGACACACATTCCCGCTGTTTCAACAACAATTTATATGCATTATATGCATTTTGTAGGTTTTATACAACTGTGTGCTTTTTGATGAAAAAATTACTTTTATATAACTACTTACATTTGTATAAAATATAAATTGTATAAAGGAAAGTGTGTGTTTTCATTTAATAACGGCGAAAGCTAGTAAATATCGAACGTTTAAAGAGAAATTTATTTTAGACAATGTTTGGAGGCAAACAAACACAATTGAGAACTAACATTAACAATGTGAAACGATCTGATTAAATACGCAAAAACAAGAACATAACATTAACAATGTGTGCGATCTGATCAAATATGCAAAAACAAGAACAGTAAATGATACTTTACTCACTCATTTTTTTTCAGGGAACACGTACTTCCAACGTCTAACGACTAAATGCAATCCTGCACAAAAAGTGTTTCATGTATGCACAAATTGCACACGGATGTACATTTTATTGACTGTTTTAAAGGGAGATCTACCATCAAACGTTACTGGATTCAATAACTTCATGTTTCGCTCATGTTTTTTTCAAGGAACACGTACTTCCAACGTCTAACGACTAAATGCAATCCTGCACAGAAAGTGTTTAATGTATGCACATTTTGCACACGGATGTACATTTTATTGACTGTTTTAAAGGGAGATTTACCATCAAACGTTACTGGATTCAATAACTTCATGTTTCGCTGTGATTTGCACGCACGCTTCTTATCGCAAGATTGGGGCTCAATTTCAAGAGGGTTTGTTTAGAGGTCACCGTAGATAGGGTCTCCACTGGTACACACACCGCAAAACACACGACAACATTTAAAGCATATTTCAATAAACATAACGTGCTGGGCACTGCAGATATAATTCTCATCAACTTACGATTTGTTTCTTGTAAACACAATAGCTAGAGGTGCTGGGACACATACCATGTATAGACATAATGCTGCTTCGACGCGGAAGGTCTTCGTTAACTACAAAATAGGTTAGTTTAAATAATCGTAAGTCGAAATAAACAAATGACAATTAAAGGGACAACTCCCTTCAGAGTAGGAAATAACCATCATATGTTTTAAAATGTGTCGATATTCAGCATTTAATGAAAACCAATTTAAAAAAATCTTAACGAGTTTTTTATTATTTTACAATGAAATAAGAGTATTATAATAAACTTCATTTTGTTTATTTTTATGACGGCATGTTTTTGTAGATTGACATACATTTCGCATCTCTGCCCTAAGACATGTTATGTTCACTTTTATGTGCGGTGTTGAATAAGCAATCGGTTAATTGATTAAAATAAAAGACGTACACGGCATGACTTATTTGTGTTTATGTGTGTATTAATCTAATATCTGAAGCGTCCAAGTGGCAAAGCGACAAATAAGTTATATTTTAATCTACAAATTTCGCGCAATGGGAAACATAACATATTAAGACAATTTATGTATAAAAAAAATTAGGGGATAATTATCGCCCAAATGTATTATGTTTCTGACATTTCTGAGGACATTACTTTATGGTGTCATATACTTGCGGTGTTGCACGGAGCGAAATAGAAGTGGCAGAAACAGGATGCCGTATGTTAAAGATAAATGTATAGACACAGTTCAACAACGTTAACTACTTGCCTTGTTTACAATATCTCGTTTGATAAGGTTTCGTTTCTACACAAGTCATGAATTATGTTTTTGCTCATTGCTCATAAATTAAGGGTTAGAAAGAGGAATTTATCATTTGCCGGAGAAAAACATGTGATGCACATTCATTATGTTGCTGCAATTTTGATTACATAGCTATGTGTTCTTTTAAAAATGGGTAAGACACTGAGTACATGGCATGAATCACGACAGAAGTGCAACACCTATTGAAAGTATAATAAATATCTGCCTGATGACCCAAATTGAAATTGATACACATTTCAGCTGTCTGATGTAGCAAACTGATACAAAAGTTAGTTCCCTGATGTAGCAAACAGATACATATGTTAGCTTCCTGATGTAGCAAACTGATACAAATGTTAGCACCCTGATGTAGCGAACTGATACTAATGTTAGCTGCCTGATGTACCAAACTAATACAAATGTTAGCTGTCTGATGTGGCAAACTAAAACAAATGTTATCTGAAAAATGTAGCAAACTGATACAAATGTTATCTGCCAGATGTAGCAAACTGATACAAATGTTATCTGTCAGATGTAGCAAACTGATACAAATTTATATGTCAGATGTAGCAAACTGATACAAATAGTAGCTGCCGGAGGTAGCAAACTGACACAAATAATTACTGCCTGATGTAGCAAACTGATACAATAGTTAGCTGCCTGATGTAGAAAACTGATACAAATGTATGCTTGCTGATGTAGCTGCCTCATGTAGCAAACTGATACAAATATTAGCTTGCTGGTGTTGCAAGCGTATCCAAATGTTAGCTTGCTGGTGTTGCAAATTGATACAAATGTTAGCTGGCTGATGTAGCAAAATGTTACAAACGTTAGCTGCCTGAAGTAGCAAACTGATACAAATGTTATCTGGCTGGTGTTGCTAACTGATACAAATATTTGCCGGCTGGTGTTGCAAACTGTTACAAATGTTTGCTGCCTGATGGATCAAACTGACACAAATGTTGGTTGCCTGATGCAGCGAACTGATACAAATGTTGACTGTCTAATGTAGAAAAACATATTTAATTGAAAAAACGTTTTAATTAATATTCGAAACAGTTGGCAAAGTATCACATACCCGAACAGCACATGTTCAGGCAGATTTTTTGTTGTAACAGTAGTTTCTGTACCGAACCAACGTGTCCACCTTTGGATATGTATTAACAATGGGCCCCGCAAAATCCGTAGAGTGTGTTAGTGATTATTCATGATTTAATTTTTTCCCACTGAAGTAATTTTGTCGATGGATGACGTTTACGTCAAAGTGATGAATTACTTAAGAAATAATTTATTGCGGTAATAACTGACGGTTTGGAGTTTCGATGGCGATAAATCACTTGGGTAAAAACAGGATTATTTTCAAAACATAATTATCCGTCAATAATGTGTTGCAGAATAACCCATAGATTATTTCCTTCTTTATATGTGATACTCTAGCCGCGTTCCGTGTTAGAATATCGGTTATGCCTAATAGTTAAATAATTACCAAATACACACGTTTTACCAGCTATATATAGTTACATTGACATGGCCTCTGCTATAGCTGCAATGTAGATGCTAAAAAACATACGATAAGTTTGGTTCATATGCTGACATCGAATACTTAATAACATCACAAGCAAATTGGTATTGTGTATTTTGCATAAATGACCATTTACAGTCGGTTGAAATTTAGTCGATATTAATGATGGGAAATATATCATTGGTTGAAATAGGCCAATCGTACGTTTCTGTTTATAAACTGCTGCAATTGTCTATTTACCTGTATCGACTCGTACATTTTTATAACGTTTTGCATTTGCAGGTACATGAAACATATTAAAATACAGCTGCACATTATCATGTAGCGGTATTTATGTTTAACGCAAATGTATTCACCTACAAATATATTATAAAAACATACAGTTATAACACTGTCTTTGTTGCTATTTTAGCACAAAACATACATGCTATTTTTAACCAGTTTAACAATATATTTACACACAAAAAACACGAATCACATACAAATCTCTTACATGTCAAATATATATATTTAAAATGTCATATATAGCAGTTTTACTTTGTGACCTTTGCTTTCAAATGGGTCATGTGTATACATGTCGATAGACTGAATGCATTCTCATTTACAAAGTATGGGTGTCTGCAAACACTTCCGTTAAAGACATTGTTTAACCATTATTTAGTTGACCCCGGTAAATCTGGAGTATTGTATCCATGTGTATTGGCACCTAGCTGTGGTCTCGGTGTGGCGAAACTTATCATCTGAGATCAATACATAGCTGTAGAGGTTGAAACAGTGCGTTCAGCTACTGGTCAGTCAGCCGAGAGAAAATAATGCAGATAGTGATACGTGGGAAATATTTTATGGGGACCAGTACACAGTATGGAGAGATCAGACATTCCTTTGAAGCCGCATTAAATGTAGAAATTGTAAAATTTAAAATAAACGATTCAACAATAATTTAAGTGTATGGGTAAATATAAGTGCATGTCTCCAAAAGGCGTACATGGTTCGACAAGCCTTTGCCTTGTAAATCTTTCTTCAACTCGTCGGATAAATTCAGGCACGCAAATACACTAACCTAATATTTTATTTGACTCGAATTGAATTTAATGATAGTTTACATGCAGCATCCTTATCAGATGGGTATGGGCATATTGTTACGCCGTTTTGGTGTGATGATTTTTAGTTATTTAGTTACTAAGGATTATATATACATGTAGGACATAACCATGGGCAAGTTTCCATGCGATATTTTATTAACTAATTTCTCAATTTGAATAAAACTGTATAGGCAGAATTACTGGTAAATAGGCAGGTCGTTCCGGTCTGATGATGTATCCGTTTTTTGTATAAAATAATACATTTTAATATAATATTTTCGTTTTTCGCGCGATATCGAAGTACATACTAACTACCTCAATTCAAAGAATCCTTATTTGCTGCATCCCTACCAAGAGGACATGCGCATGGTATGATACTGCCACTTTCAATACTCTACATGTATAAGGCAAAAACACAATTCGGCTTAAAAATAATTCTAAAAAATATATGTTAAAAATATTCAGGCAGAAAATAGCAATTCAGATAACACGTTAATCATCAGTGTAATGTACATGTAGGTAAAGTAGTGCATGTGGCATTTGCCTTTCAATAAAAACCGTCGTGTAGCAATCAACACAGCGACTGCACTCTTACATTGAAACACACTGAATATTAACAATACACTATGAGCATTTAATAGATTTTAACCGCCAATTTAAGTGTATTCTACGCCGTGCTATAAACATTATTCATGCGTTCGATACAGAGAAAGACTAGACCAGATTTAAAACCAAAATATCATCGACCGTATCACCCTAAGTTAAAACAAAATATCATTCTAGGTATTGCGCTATCAACCCCAGGTAAAACAAAATATCATTCGTGGTATTGCGCATACACTTCGTATTCGGCAATATTGTGCTTACACAATTTGATAAAGAACACAGATTTAACTGTTAAGAATCCTTAAAATGAAATACGACATATCGAACGTACCACAACCCGATTGTTTAAGTTCGCTATAAAGAGGCATTTGAACAAAACAACTACATGATTAATCACTCGGCGAGATAAGATAGAAACGATGTGTTTGCTTTCAAAGCTGCTCATTCACGCTAACGCATATAGTTAACATTTAGTCGTTACAGTAGTTTCTGGTTTTGTGTAGCCCAATGTCATCGTTGTGTTGTAATGGTACAGAGAACAGCAGTCCTGCGCATGTTTTTAGTGTCACCTATGTGATGTAACTGTACAATAAACAGTATCACAGTGTATATGCTTCATGGCAGAATTGTGTTTTGATTATATAAAGAACATAATTCAATACCGCATTTTCAATGGCATCATTATAAGGTGATGATGCAGTCTTATTAACTCATTGCTTTGTGATAATTCGGAAAACCGTTATCAAGAGTAAAACGTACATCGAAAGCCAGAAAGTGTCATCCGAATATGTGTAAATAAAGTTAATAGCAAATTTCGGTTTTACAAGGACGATATATAAGCTCTCGTTGTATTTTTATGTCTTTTGAATCTGTAAAAATAGTCCCAATTAGTATTTGTAGTGTAATTCGATTAATATACACAGCCTGTAGTTATACTGATTATATTGTGACAATGTATCCAAATAAGAACGTAATAAAGTAGGGTGCGATTATTTATAGAAACATACATTACTTTGTAGTATGTATTTTAATTGGTAAGATGATGTTATATGTATTTTCTTTGGACCGCTTATCAGCAATCGTCGTAGAACGTTTTGAAGTGTTCATGCGCATATAGAAACTCCTCCACTAATAAATACATGGGTCTCATTTATACGAAATATTAACTGTTTATTAATCGATATTTTGCACGGCTACATTAAAGCAGGGAGTCTAATAGAAAATAATTGTTAGTCTACTATTTAACATACTTAGTTATATAACTTTGTTTTATTATAACATTTATACAAATAAACAGGTATAGGCAAATATACAGTTGCTTGACTTTACTGTTGTTTAAATATATTAGATGGTGCTTGTAATAATTTAACGCTATTACCTTATTTTTATTTACGACTTTTAATTAATACCTTCTGATGGACACATGCAAGTTAAAGTGAAGTAATGAATACAGTTATACCAATGAATAAACTACATTAAAGATATGGCTGGCATTGACTATTTTTAAAAGTCATCCTGTCGGTGAGTCCGATATATTAAGAACAAAATTGAATTCAGAAACTGTTATCGTCCACTGTTTATGCATACATGTATCATTCGGACATCATCTTAAATATGTTTTTAGTATCACCCCATAGCTCATGTGAAACTTTCGAAGCAAATGAATGCAAACAAAAAGGCAGACATGAACAATGCAACCCAAATGGATTCACTATTCTCCGACAGCATTTTATGACGTTGGTTTGTATGTATTGACGAGTGAATATGCTGCTCTATGTGCCTTATTCGCGACTAACTGATTATGAATTTTTAATTAATGATATTGCAAGCGCATAATCGAAAATTGCAACAATCTCATTAGTATTGTTAGCAGCATGGTCTCGAGAAAGTAATGTTGCCGTCAACATTTCACCAGTACCTACAGTACACTGTGTATATGTATCAATTCCACTGTTTATGCACAAGCCTCTCGTGTTTGGCAGTAAAAACATTTGCGAACAATATATGTATATATGTATTACATTATATTATTTCTAAGTATGTTAACATACATGGTGTTATTTGTTTACTCTTAAAGAAACTTCTAATTAGTGTTTGTGCTTAAAAGGTGGTCAGCTTCATCAATGGCTATAGTTACCAGGTTACCAATTTATTGACTGTTTTGTTTTTCATTTTCATGTTTGGGCCGTTGGTAATATTTAGTTTCACAGCTTGAATATATCATCGTCTTGCATGTACCTTTGTATCGACAATACCGAACAAGCATATTGTGTCATGAACTGAGGCCTTTGCCCATGATGTCAATTTTGTAAAAACTATGGTTTGTTTAGCGTTTCATGCTTATCCGGAATGCAATGAAGCACCACGAAGCCAGTGACACACAACGGCCGTACCCCATGCGTATTTTCCTCCCTTATTATTGGTATATTTATCCTTTACTGTTATATATCCATTTGTTAAAGAGGGTGGGTAGTGAAACAGTTTAAATAAAATGCATCATATAACTTACTATGCACGTGCCATTTTTCGTAGATTGCTTTAAATAGATATAAGTAAGTGTCAATCATTTAACAGAACAAGTAATAACAAACCGTATAAACTACGTAATATATTGGCCCATTACAGATAATAGCGGCCGCGTCGGCGTGAATTGCTTGATTGATTGACATATTAAACACCAGCAATTTGATAATGCAACTATATAATGATTGCTAGTCAAACGTTTCCATAAAATATATTCAATGTGATCTGCGCATGTACAGTGCATTGTTATAATTATTATTTTTTTAAATTATTTGAAATTATTACTGCAATTGTTTCATAGAGAGCATGTGCGTAAGAAAACAAAATCGCAAATACGTTATTGTACTACAGAATACTCGTGTGACTTGCAGTTTTGTTATAAATAGTTGTTTCTGTTTAAATAGACGGTGAACCTTTAATAAGATACAGGCCACACACAGTTCCAAAAAATACGGCTATGTCATTAATATATCATGTACTCGTATATTTCCCTAATTTACACAAAGGAATTGGCTTCTGGCTAGGAATATGTTACATTTGTCAAATACTTGATTTATGTACTGCAATCGACTCAAAAAAGTTATAACGCACTAAATGCAAATTGTTGTATTTGCTGCATTCCAGCTGCACCATGGTAAACACGAAATAAGTTCGTATTTGTCCAAAATGTTGGTATAAACACATGCATGTAAAACTCAAATAATCAAAGCCGACATTTCAATACCTTAAATTTAAACAGTTGGCCGTCATGTAGATAGTGCACTATCATTTTTGTGATACATGTAATATACTGAGCTGTTATGACCTGGTCCCGTATTCACAATGCTCCTTAGCGAAAACTTAAGTAAAGTTCTTAAATTAATACAATTTCTTAAGTCTGTGGTTATTTGATTAATAGGTTGTTTTGCGTTAAAATGTTTTAAATATCTGACTACATCAGGGATGTTTAGTATTTGGTTTAGTATGTTGCTATTGTGTAACCAAACATCATCGGATGAAATAGTTGATCTTAACTTTTCATTTTAGTTAAGATTTTCCATTGGAACTATATGAATACCAGCCCTTTCCTTAGATACACGTACATTTTACTTTTTGCAAATGTAAATTGTGTGGAATGTAAACATGTACACTTTCTTTACACCAATGATAAGAGAACTGTGCACACAACGTTAGAGCTGTTTTAGCGTACATAGTGGCTTTAATTAAGCGTTTTACAGGGCCTTGACTTTGATTTTGCACACACCGCGTTGGTATTGAACATGATTAGCATGTTATACTGCTGGATAAGATATAGGGCGTACGAAAACTAAACCGATTCGTGATTTATGTAAGAGCTCTTACTATAATTATACAGGCACTAACAATGGAATGTGTGCGTTTATCGCCGGTATAGACGTTTGTTAAGTATACACATACTAAATAAACGGATATTTGTCTTCAATTGTATTTCATGGAGTCCTATGGACTTTGAATGCCATGCACGTAAATAAAATACAAACATTTAATAATCCCAAAATAATCGAAAGTATAAGACATGCATAATGTGTAAAATAACATTATTGGATAAGTTGACCAAATGTTTTGTTAGTGTTCACTTCTGCGGTAATATACTGTCAAACACTCAAACTAATGTTAAACACACGTTGGTACACGTTGCCGTTTCTTTAGAGGATATCACACTAGCTTAAATATCTAAAATAATGTATGCGCCTTTAGTTTACACAATGTATCCCGCTTGCAAGCTTGCCTATGTTATTAAGCGTTATTTTTGACAAGTAGGATTAAACGATTATTGCATTGATTTATCGATTGTAGTTTAGGTTAAGTGAGATTAACTACGCGCGTTTTCCACTTGAAAACAAATATACCATATATGCAAACAATGCATCTGCCAACATGTAATATACATTACGAACCAAACAAAATAAACATTCCCTCGTGTAGTCCTACATTCGCAACATTATTATTACGTACACTGCAAATGAGGATTATTATGCGAGCACTTACACAATAATTTATATAAATGAATTAATAATGTCTGTATAAATATTATAACGATAAATGTGTTTCACATCGAGCTATGTGAGTATAGTGTACAGTCAGAACCGTTGCCATGTTGTTGTTATTCTTTAAATATATTCTTTATGTATAGCTTGCCTGTAACGTTTCTGTGCAGGGTAGGGTAGCATTCATAAACGTCACATTATAACAATTCGAAAATATTAAATTTAAGCATACATTTGAATTATTTACAATTATTGCATTCAGAAAATCTCAAAATTTAGTAGAGTTCATGAAATCACATGTTGTTTAAATAAAATATATTGTATCGGTGTGATTTGTAAATGTATGCTGTCTGTCTGTGAATATGTTCAAGCAAACTATTTTAATGTTTACGAAATTGCCCAAACCAAAACCTTTTTACAGTTGAGTTGAAAGGTTTACATTTGCTTTCTACAGGCAAGCCTTTCTGGAGCAAGATTTGATGAGTGATTCAAAAACAGTGTTCACTCGTTTATTTAACACTTCCAATCTTGAAATAAAAACAGCTCGTTGCGAATAACGCCCGAAGTATTATTAATGTTTAATATGCGAGCCTATGCAAATTGTACTTTCTAATTTCAAAATACTTCATACTCGTTGCCTTAACAAAGGAACTATGTAGAACATATTATTTCGCATATATTTATTGCAATTTATACCTGCATTGTATATTAATCAATCCTAGTATATAGTTTAAATATCGGTTACGCGACCGCTTTTAATGGACTGAATGGGCTCTATCCCGAATATTATTCAGTATGTAAAATAAAACAATCGTTAGTAAACTGCCAATGTAACACTTCAAGAGTAACTAGGAAATTAAACGATGATTCAATAGTGACATGCATTGACAACGTATACCGCAAATACACAGTAGAAACCGCAACAGGTGATGCTCTGTGGCATTGGACATTTTCCCGTTCTAATTGTCACACTCTGTTTTAGATTTACGTCTTGGCTGTTTGATTTAGATATAATGCAGGTACACGTACACACGTGTAGTAAACAGTAGGCGATGAACTGTGTGTCCAACAGTATAAAACTGTGCTTTCAATCGATCGTTTAAAGGCAGTGACACTACATTTAATCGTGTGTATTTTTGTGTTGTTTTTATTTTGTGTGTATAGGTGATCAGTCATACTTGCGATAAATAATGCTCATATGTGTGTGTGTTAACTATTGGCGACGCTAGATGTACGATATTTGCAAATTAGTAACTGAAGTTTTATTAAATACTATAAAGTTATAATCACAATAATAAGTCATGTATAGTATGTTATGTATTCCTTTACATTTTTAACTACGTTGACGTATGTTGTTGTCAACCAACACAGGTTAGTTGTTGTTTATATAGATTGCAATGGTTGCATAGGTTGCAAGCTGCAACACACAACATATATGGGGACGAGTTTATTTTTCAGTAACAAATATTTTAAATGTATATAAAGGGGGAGCAGTAAAAAGGTGCGTTAGGATTAAGCCTGTAACCATACAAATATTGCCTCCCTTAGCCAATTGGGCAGAAGTACGGCTTGTTTGATTTCAATCCAAACTCGGAATTCTGATAATGATTACTTGCTATACAACGTAAATACTTTCACTTTTCATTTGATTGTTTTATTACAAACGTACATGGCGATAGTAAAATATTAAAAGTTACACAAAATAGTGATATGTATCGTAACATCCCCCGGATTGTAGTAAATACAAGACTTGTTCTAGCACGAACAAGAAACCGTCAAAAATTACTGAAGCGCGAGCCGGCCATCTGAAGCCGAAACATACACTAAGGCCGCCACCGAGCGGCGCGCCCTTACGACGCGGTGGTGCTTCCTACAGGTCAAGATATTTAACAGTACCAATTATATTAGTACTTTGTCTTAGGCTGTCTTGCACTGTGAGTCATTAAACGAAAATTACGTCGCTACGGCTATAAACACTGTGAGACGTTTTGGGGATCAATGCCATCGTGAAGATCCTCAATATATCTTCACGCTTCCACCAAGCCTCTTGTGACCAAGGCACCAATCAGGACTTACAATATCCGTATCAACCTTTGGACCACCCACGAAGAACCCCTCAACTTCTTAACAGGTAACCCTGCGACCCGGGAAGCACCGCTTGAAATACCGTAGAATCATTTTAAAAATCGAGACTACCTTTGAAGCTGTTTCCTTGCGATGTTGACGTGATCTCATCTTCAACGCATTCACTTGTCTTTAAATACCAGTGAACATACCGGAAGTTAGCCAGTGCGAAGGCACATGGGTTGATATGAAATCAACCACGTGACTTGCATACTAGTAACGACTCGTCATCGTACTACAGTGTTGCATGTGATAGGAAGATATAACAGTAAATTATAAATGGACATGCTGCGTGTGTTACTCTGTTAAATGGCTGTGGAAATAGTTGCGTCAGACAAAGCAGATTAGAAAACAAATAATCAAATGAAAGCATGAATATTACCTGTCACTTTAACGCCGCAGTCCATATAATATAATTCAATATATCTTAAACTGGCATTCATTCTAATGAATGGTAAGGGCGTGTATTCGAACGAAAACTCTACGTCAGGCATCTTACGTCTATGTTTGAAAACGCTTGGTACGAATGGAATAATTCAAAGTACATGCTGATTTACTCCTCAAACATCCACAGGTATTGCATACCGATAACTATACGCTAAAAGGTTACCTTAACGTTATTATTTTACCGCTTTCAATGCGTTTTGTTTTGCCGTTATAGTGGTCAGATGTCCATAACAGACGATTTGTGTTTTAAAGTTTTATTTGTATTAATATATTTCTACACTGCTTCTTTAAAGTGTATATTATCATAATATTGTGTTTGTTTCATTAAGACCAGCACTGTTCAATAAAAATTTTATCAAAATAGCAAATAGCCGACATTCAATGTATATGCGAATTTATTATTTAATTGATATGTTCACTTAAATGTTGTGAGTAAAATATATGTATTCAATATTTGCTCTGCGCTAACATCGACAGGCAACGGCATCAAATGGCTTTAATACAAGATAAATATATATTAATATTCAATTATTTATTTTATGTTTTCAGTGATTGAAAGGAAATAAAATTTATGTTAATTTTCACTTTTTCAAGGTTTAATACAGTGAAGGAAACGATCACTCATCGATGCCGGACTCAAAATTGTGAAATGACGTGATTATTTTTGACTTTTTTCTCATTAAACCCAAACATGTAAGATAGCAATTAGAATAAAAAAAAAACGGTGGAAAACATATAAAATAAAATAGTATTAGTTGGTTTCGGTAGAATAAACACTCGTGATCATTAAAAATATCAAATGTATAATATGATCACTCGTGAATTAAAATCGATATACTTCCTCTTTATCTCGGTGAACATTAAACACTATTTTCAAGCACGTTTGTTGAAAGTTGAGGTTCACGATGTATGTTTTATGATGTACACTTATTATTTGTTAACGTGTATTGACGCTTAACTAAAACCATTACGCATCTTTCGGAAGAAACAAACGATAACTGTGCTTATAAAGACGTTTATTACACCTTACGTGATTGCTCTATGTATTTGTACATCGACCAAAAGTAATGTCTCAGGATGACATTTTTTCATATCACTCTGCTTAAAATAGATTACGCGTTTGTCATTATAATACACAATTTTAAAATCGGGATCGCGATTGCGTCAATAAATTTTTTTGTAAAATTAAATATGTAAATTAAGTATTCAGAATGGAATGTATCAATTTTTTAATTATGTATAATGTGTATAGTTAAAACGGTAATACTAAGACGATTCACATTAAATGACGTCACACAAATGAACAAAATAACGTTATTAGACTTTGCGTGTTTGCTTTATCCATCGGTGTTGAAATATCTGAACAATTTGTTCGGCATAATAAAACAAATAACTCATGCCTGTGAGTGTTATAAAATATTATACATCCTTGAAAAGTCATATCAAAGCTCGGCTACCGCCTCGGTGGATATAACTGTTCTCGGGTCGATATTATGTTATATCACCCTCTCAGTCATGTGCTATTTCCAGTTAAGCCCATTTTAGAGGCATTGAACATTTTGTCTACAATCGTTAAAAACTGTTGTATGTTTGTGTGTAATGCCTACTTTGTCAATTGTGTTATACATCGTAATCTTTTGAATGTAGTCGGAGCTGCTGTAGCATGCGTTTATCCGATTGCAGTTTGAGTTTAGCTTAGACAACTGCTTTGCAATATCTGCAAATTGAGATGTTTTAGGTTGAATTATATGTATATGTTTGTTCAAGTTCATAGACTGTCTTTTACTTAGTTAGGGCAACATGCAATAATTGACGTTATTATTGATTATAAAGTATGTTTCTCAATAAAATTAGTCAAGTTTTGTTTTACTTTTTCATCTAAGAAATTTATCAGCGCCAAGGTACGATTCATATTTTGCGTTGTCGCATCTTTGTTGTCTTTTACAGAGCGTACGTTCTAACGCTCGTCTGCGCTAATTTTGCAATACACATTGATTATTGTTTTGGGCGTGTCGGTTTGTTATTACGGTTCTTTGCACAAAAACAACAGCCAAATGTTTTTTTTTTTTAAGGGATGTAATGCTGTAAAGCTAAGCTTTCATGTTTCAAGAGGAAAAGGGGAACAAATGGGTTCAGATATATCTCTATACAGTAACGATATAACTTAACTCCCGTCGCTATACCCAATACCGTATATTACAGAGAGCTCAAAGTAAACAACAGTAGAACTGCACACTAACATGTATTCCATGTAACAATTCATGGTGTACTGTGCTTAATATTCAAGCGGACATACGTTTACGTGAGCAAATTTAACTACATGTATTCCAAAAGCATGTTTTGTGGAAGGGAACACATATCGTTCGTTTATTCTAAAGACAAAGGCAATATAAACCTGGTAAAGTTTAGTGACCTCTGTACAGCAAACATTGCTGTTTGTCTTGTACAAACTTTGGTCAAATGTGTGTTTGTCGTTTTGAATCTCTGACGTACTTATTATTTTGACAGTGATTGCGATAATGTTGTTATTTGGTGTTTTTCATATGAGCACGAGATATACAGTAAAGCTGAACAATTACAAGTCGGGACCAATAGATATTCTAATAAAATGTTTGAAGTACACACTGTAGGCATAACACATTCCGAAAGTCACTTGTTAATGTTACATGTCTTTGTTCGTTTGTAATGTAAATGATTGGAATTGCCGTTCGAATATAATGATATAATAGACTTGCTTGGTTCGATGTTGGCACGCGTTTTAACCATAGAGTTTTGCATAACATGCATTACATGCGCGAGACATAACCCCAGTACATAGATTCCCTTAACTATTACCTGAAGAGTAAACAAAAAGTTAATTCGGACTATCTGGAGAAAAAAATAGTGAAAATAATGTCATATTTTACACCGTTTTTTGACTGTGTAAACTCTAGTGTTTAACTCTTATATTTATCAATAAGTGTACTAAGTTTAATTCTGTCCCGAAATACGATATGCTAAAAAAACAATGCACAACATATGATTGAAACGGATAAAAAACTTTTATTTAGTATTAGCCTGTGTCAGATTTCAATTGCAACTGCTATATCAGACGTTCTACCGCCACGTAGTGGGCAAGGATGCATATTGATGTTGTGTTGTCTGCCTGCCTGCCTGACAGACAGGCAGGCAGGCAGGCAGGCAGGCAGGCAGGCAGGCAGGCAGGCAGGCAGGCAGGCAGGCAGGCAGGCAGGCAGGCAGGCAGGCAGGCAGGCAGGCAGGCAGGCAGGCAGGCAGGCAGGCAGGCAGGCAGGCAGGCAGGCAGGCAGGCAGGCAGGCAGGCAGGATAAAAAGGATAAAAAACTTTTATTTAGTATTAGCCTGTGTCAGATTTCAATTGCAACTGCTATATCAGACGTTTTACCGCCACGTAGTGGGCAAGGATGCATATTGATGTTGTGTTGTCTGCCTGCCTGCCTGACAATCTCGGTCTGCCTGCCTGCCTGCCTGCCTGCCTGCCTGCCTGTCT
This sequence comes from Congeria kusceri, assembly GCA_027627225.1. NCBI lineage: Eukaryota > Metazoa > Mollusca > Bivalvia > Myida > Dreissenidae > Congeria > Congeria kusceri. The sequence continues at coordinate 30,465,683 of CM051026.1, read as the reverse complement.
GTCTGTCACATATAAAATAGTTTAATGCATTTATTCAAATAGTTTTGACCACAATTAGTTGTAATTTGCGTGTAGATTTCTAGTAGTGATAGCAGTTTAAATTTTCTTTGTTAGTAAATCGTGATTATCTAGAGCAGAAATCAATGTTCACAATTCCCCGTGGTCACAAATTAACCGAGCACTATAACCAGTTTTCACTTGCATTTATTTTATATTTACCAATCAAATAGCTGATCCAAATATATTAACCAATGAAATGTGTCGGTTCGACACGGAGGTGACAAATGGGCGCATTTTGTCTCAATCGGTTTTTGGCTATTTGTATAGCATGATTAAATATATATTATATATATATATTTGACTTATCATTCAGGTAAATATAACACTTTTCTTATATTTCTATGTTTACTTTTTATAATTAACTGTTGTTGATCTGATATTTTTTTTATTATATAATTTGATATTTGTATTTTATGGAATAAATGAATGCATTATATTTGCTCACCATATCTGTCGGAAATGCATTTTGTAAGATTCGGTTTTTGGCTATTTGTGTAGCATGATTAAATATATATTATATATATATATTGGACTTATCATTCAGTCCCCACCACCATAAATTAGCCAAACTGCAACAATGGCGCCCAACGTTTTGTAAAGACGTTCAATATACAGGCAGATTGGCACACGTCTTTGTGACTGATATACAGTCCGTATATAATAGCGAACAAGGCTACACACCTTAAAAAGCATCGTGGACACGACCTACTGACACGCATTCATACACGTCTCAGTACACATATCCGACTACGGATCGGTACACGATTCAGATCGTGGCATGGTGTGCGGCTTGTTATAGCAGGCCGTATTGGACTCCCAGCACAATATCCTGACACCAGACATATCCAGGGAGGGGGAGTTCCAGCTGGGAACGCACGAACAATCTCGGTTCCTAGGATTACGCTCATGCGTGCTTCGTTACCCCGGGGACAAACGTTTCATTGTGCACAAATACTCGAACGGACAGAAGTCTACATTCTGCCGACACCATGGAGGATTCGCCAAGGATCGTGCTGAACTATAATTATTGGACTTTAAAAGTGACATTTTGGATGTTTCTTTCATTAACTTGATTTTAAAATTCAAGTTCGACAGATTGGTGAGATATTCTTTTCTATTTATTATATTTTAATGTTCATGCATTTTTATTCATTTTGTATATGAATTAATTTCATTTATTGAAAAGTGAAATCAATTTCTCTAATTCAAATTCTATATTTTGTTAGTTGACCCAACCATATAGTTTTGTATATTTGACCCAATATTTAAACTTGAGTCATTGGCCAGCTCAATCCATACTCTTCTAATACACATTTACGTTTACGTTGTAACATTCTGGTATCCTCGTGCATTGCATACTTAGTTTGTTTACTAACATTAACCGGTATTTTCGGTTTTCACTGAACAGTACACAGTACGTAGTAGTAAAAGTATGATTGTTTTGATTATGTGTTAGACTGTGTTGTAGTATAGAACACTGCCAGCATTAACTGCACTAGTAAAATAGATTACCGTTATCAATAAACATTGATATAGCTTTAATTAACTACTGTGCAGTATAGTCGCTGTCTTGGTAGAGTAGTTTAATACTTGGCGATAACGCATTGATTGTGAGCTTGCGGATTATGTTCGATACGTGTGTGAACCAATAATTTCGAAATTGATTGTTCATGAATGCTTGTAACTATATAATGCTTATTATTTGATTTCTAACCATTAATTATAAGGCCAAGTATTTTAATAAGCAGTTGTAAATAGGCACTTAAATGCCTGCGTGCAATAAAGAGGAGAAGTAATTACATGTGCTACGGGCAAATAACAACGGAAGTTTACTCTTACATGTGGTAACTATCCAATTGCATTAGACCGTTGACGTGACAAGGGAAGTAATTACATGCATTATTGAATTGTAACTAAGGGAAGTAATTGTGATATGAATTGCTTATTGTCGTCTTCATGGTAAAGGGCGATTATTCAGATAGAAATTAGTGGACCTTTTATTGTAAAGAGAAGTTATTAGCTTAAATGAAATGGTATTAAAGGGATACTATTATTTAAGGTCAAAAATTTTTGAGCGTTTATAATTAAACTTACACTTAAAAATATTTTAATTTCATTGTAAATCAAATGTTTTATTATGGTTAATACATTGTTTGAGTGATGTGAGTGATTGGCATGAGAGATTTGATTGTGTGTAATGACATGTGTTGCGATCAGAAGTTAATGCTTAATTGTATTACCATAAATAGTTATTAGCATTATTATATTTGGACACTTGATAAATATAATAATTGTGTAGTTATAACATGGCGGAAGGTGGAACACAGTACAACCTTCGAGATTCAACAAAGGCATCGAACATAAATACATCAGAAGAAGATAGGCTACGTCGCAGGATCCAGAAATCAGAACAACAAAGAAAGGCAGAAGAAGAATTAGCTCTGTTCCAACAGAAGAGAGAAGAGTTGCTGCAATGAAGAAGAACACTGTCTTCCAGAATAGCAGACGATGAAACCGACAATGGCAGATCAGAAAGAGAACATGAACAATTTGATCTTTCAGCTGAAACTAATAGACTACAAGAGAAACTCGATCAGCTACATGATGAAAATGAGTACTTAGCAGAAAGAGAACAAAGACCAGTTACTCCTGTAATAGTGCATATACCAAAGTTCAAGTCGCACACAGATGAAGTAATCCGCAACAAGGAGAAAGAGGAAATGAAGACTGAAGTGAAAAGACTGCAATGGAATCTACAACGTAGAACGGAAGAGGTGAACATATTAAACAAGTTACTTCATGACAGCGAGAAAACAATTTCTTTGCTACAACTTGAGTTGAAAGAAAAGGAGCTTACGAATTTAGAAGAAATGGAAAAGAGGGATATACAGCTAAAGAGACATGAAGAACAGTTGATGAAATTACAACAGAAGCTAGACGACCGACTGAATGATATAGAAAGAAGAGAACAGAAGTTAGCTGACCGTTATTCACGACTAGAGAAGCGGGAACAAGATTTGAATGATATAGCGAGTCCCTCTAGACCCTCACGTCGATGGAAAGAAAGAGACTAGATAGATAGTAAGATTCGACAGCTTGAAATACAGAAGGCCAGACTGGAAGCTGGATATTTCGAAGACGGACAGGATGCGATAGCGAATCTTAGTACAGACAACAAGATAATGTGGTTGAATTAAACGAGAAAGTGAATCTGACACCTTTTTCAGGAAAAGAAACGGTGCCGAAAAACGAAGCTTCATTCGAAGAGTTCAAACTTGAGTTCGAAAGTGTCAGCCAAATATATTCGGAACACATACTGAAGCAATATTTAAGAAAAGCTCTTAGAGATCAGGCTAGAAAATGTATGCTACACTTAGGAACACACGCCAAAGTTGATGATATCATGAAGAGCTTAGAAGAAAATTTTGGTAATGTAGCCAGTGAATACTGCATCCTCTCGAGATTCCTATTAGCAGAACAGAAAACCGAAGAGTCAATAGTAGAATGGGGTTTGCTATTGGAAGACATGTTGCTGCAGATAGGAAGGAGAACACGTATGCCAGAAGCAGAGAGAAATAAGAAGCTGAAGAATAGATTGTGGAGAGGACTCAGAAATGACGAGTTGAGACATGCAACTCGTACATACTTTGAGAGTGACATGACCTATGAAGAGCTCCGGAATAAGATTAGAGCAGAAGAGTACGAACTGAAGTTAGAAAAGGAACGAGCTCCTAACAAGAATAGATCAGTTAAGCTGAATCAGACATCAGCCGATGTGCTAGAGACGCCCGAGTCAGAAATTATGATGAAAGTAATGAAACGGCTAGATGACTTCGAAAGAAAACTTGAGGAATTCCAGAATACACAGCACTCACATTATGACTCAGTAGATACAAGACCACAAAGAGGTGAAATACAACAGAGGTCGAGAGGTCGAAGTGGTTATCGAAACCGCGGTAGAGGCTTTAACGAAAGTACCAGAACTGAATATAAATCGTTGGAAAATACACATGCTAACAATGTTTCAAAATCCGGTTCTAGTGACACGAAACCTTTAAACTAGAAAATGTCACCATTGAGGGCCAAATGGGTGACAACAATAGAAAAGGCCCAATAGGAACAGCGTCGTTATTTGAGAGGTTAGTTGGGTATTCAAATGAGACCGAAATTGAGTTTAACGGGGTTAAAACGACGGCTCTTATTGACAGTGGAGCAATGATCACCACAGTCAGTCAAGCGTTTTATGAAAAATTGGAACCTAGGCCTATGTTACATACTCTGGAAGAATTAAATCTTTCTATTAAAGGGGCAGATGACAAGGAAATTCCTTATATGGGTTACATTGAAGCTTTTATAAGGGTGCCAAAAATAACCAATGAGTCGTTTCCTATTCCTGTTCTTGTAGTATTTAATACAGACTACAATTTAGACGTTCCCGTCATAATCGGGACAAATTTTGTTAGATTTATGAGTGGTGTGGTAAATCTAATTTCTCTGAAGAGTGGAAAGCAGCTCTAATGGCTGTATCCACTCAAGAACCAGTTGGTATGGTTAAAACTACCGGAAATCCGGTTATTGTCCAACCTTTTGAAACTATTACACTTTCGGGTTTCATGAGAAAGACATCTCAATGTAATAGTGCTGTAACTGAACAGTCGCCTCTGGCATCGACTAGAATTGGAGTATGCCCTAGAGTAGTCAGACTAAACAGCCCTGGTAAGACTGTAAGAGTCCCTGTTCGCATATTTAACATGTCTGCGAAAACAATAACTATACCCCCAAAACTCAGTTGTCTGTGAATTGCATGACGTAACAGTGTTGAGATATTGGACTCCTGAAAACTCTAAAGTCACTGATAAGAAGTGTCCTTCAGATGACAATTGTCATTTGAAGGAAGATTTTCTCAAAAATATAAAGTAAATCTTGATCATTTAGACACTGATAAAGGGCTCATTTTATAAAACTTCTTTTGGAAGTGGCGAAATGTGTTTTCGCAGGCCCACTTGATATCGGTAATACTGATTTGGTAAAACACGAGATAAAACTAGATAACGCGGAGCCTTTCAAAGAGCCATATCGTCGTGTTCCACCGGGTCGTATTGATGAAGTGCGTGAACACTTAAATGAAATGTTGTCAATGAGTGTCATTAAGCCATCTCAAAGTCCATTTACGTCTAATGTGGTGATTGTGCGTAAAAAGGCCGATCGATACGTTTTTGTATCGATTACCGTAAGTTGAATTCGAGAACGCACAGAGATGCTTACCCGATACCTCGCATAGACGATACTCTCCACCTGCTTTCTGGCTCAAAATACTTCAGCAAACTTGACTTAAAGTCCGGATATTGGCAGGTGGAGATGGCCGATAGTGACAAGGTGAAAACAGCATTCCAGGTGGGCACCTTGGGGTTCTACGAGTGCAACCGTATGCCGTTTGGTCTTTGTAACGCCCCAGCAACCTTTCAAAGGTTGATGGAGCGTTGCATGGGCGACCTGAACCTCAAGGAGTGCCTAATCTATTTAGATGACATAATTCTGTATTCTTCCACGTTCGAGCAGCACCTTGAACGATTGGAAGCTGTTTTTCTAAGGTTAGAGGCTCATAACCTGATGCTGAAAGCTTCTAAATGTGAGTTTTTGTTAGAAGAGGTCTCTTATCTTGGCCACATAGTGTCCAAAGACGGTTTCAAAACTGACCCTGCCAAAACGGAAGTCATTAAAAAGTGGCCTGCCCCCAAATCGGTCAAATAAATTCGTAGCTTCCTGGGCTTCGCAGGTTATTACCGGAAGTTCATTGAACATTTTGCCCAACTTGCCCGCCCTTTGAACGATCTTCTGGTTGGCAGTAACAATAACAGTTCTGGTTCGAAGTCCAAGAAACGGGTCAATACCATGTTCCTGTGGGGAGAACCACAGCAGCGTGCATTTGATTTACTCGTTGATAAGTTGAGCACGACTCTTGTGTTAGCTTATGCTGACTACACTAAGCCATTCAAGTTGCATACTGATGCCTCCGCCGCTGGGCTTGGTGCAGTTTTGTACCAAAACCAGGACGGAGTTGATAGGGTTGTCGCATTCGCGAGCCGCAGTCTGAAGACATCTGAGCGGAATTACGTTTTGAGCTCAGCAAAGCTCGACGCTTGCGGACATAGATGGGTGGCCGCGCTTGCAAACTACAACTTCAAAATACATTATAGGTCCGGCAAACTAAACATCGAGGCCGACGCCCTATCACGATTGAATACAGGTGAACACGCAGCCGAACATCATTCCGTAAAACAGGACGTTGTGCGGGCCGTTTTGGCGGTTCACACTGATATCGAACCAGAAGTTACATACGATACCTCTGGTAATGATAATTACCCAACTGCAGTCATACAGACCGTAGACTGGGTCACTGGTCAAGAATCTGACCCGATTTTATCTAAGGTAAGACATTTTGTGGCTCTGGGTTCTCTGCCTGACCCATCTCAGAAACGATCTTTGGATCCTGAGACTATGACCTTTCTAAAGGTATTTAACAAACTGAAACTCGAAGATGGTATTCTGTATCATACCGGTGTAGTTAAAGGTGATCTTTTGAACCAACTTGTGTTGCCAAAGTCAGCGCAATTTACAATGTTCAAAGCCCTACATGATGACCTTGGTCATCAAGGTCGGGATCGAACACTGAGTCTCTTTCGAGATCGATTTTACTGGACCGGAATGGTCAAAGGTGTTACACAGTGGGTAAAGGAGTGTCACCGGTGCATACGGCGTAAAACTTTACCACAGCGAGCAACAGGTTTGGTGAACATCGACTCCTGTTCCCCAATGGAATTTGTTTGTATTGACTATCTTTCATTCGAAATGTCAAAGGGAGGATTTGAAAACATTCTGGTTATCACGGACCATTTTTCGCGCTATGCGCAAGCCATTCCGACAAAGAACCAAACCGCCCGTACAACGGCGCGCGTACTGTTCGATCACTATTTCGTTCACTATGTGTTCCCAGAAAAACTACATAGTGATCGTGGCCAAAACTTCTTGTCAAAAGTCATCAAGAGACTATGCAAAATAGCAGGCATCCGACGAACACAACGCCTTACCACCCGCAAGGGAATGGCCAGTGTGAGCGTTTCAACCAAACACTACTGCAAATGCTCGGTACACTGCCCAATGAAAGGAAGAGTGATTGGAAATCGGCCATACCTTCCTTAGTGCATGCATATAACTGCACTATTCACGAGTCCACTAGCTTTCCCCCGTACAGACTTGTGTTCGGCCGTACGCCGCGTTTAGCTATAGATGCGGTGTTAGGTCTTAAGGGACAAACTACTAGTGGCTCTTGTCCCTCCGATTATATGAGGCAACTAGAGACACACCTCCAGGAAGCATATAAAGTGGCCAACAAGGTTGCAATGCGAGGTGGCGAAAAGGCTAAGTCCTATTACGATCGCCTAGTGCGTGAAACAAAACTAATTCCAGGTGACAGAGTCCTTATCAAAAACCTGGAATTGAAAGGTAAACATAAGCTCTCAGATGTTTGGAGCGAGCAGGTTTATCGGATACTGGAGCAACCTGATCCCCATATACCAGTCTTTAGAGTTCAAAGGGAAGATAGTTCCGGTACATGCAAAACGCTCCACCGGAATAGCTTGTTGCCAGTAAAGCACCTACCGCTTCCAGTGGACATCTCCTCAGAGTCCGAAGATCCGGAAGATGTACAAGTACAAGTCGACACGAGTGTCAGTCTGACATCATCAGATTCTGATTCTGATTCGCAAGTTCAGATATACAGACCTCCACACAAAAGATCAGCTGGTGAAATTGGTGTACTACCAAAACGGTCTAGTTTCGCGTACGAAAACCACCAGCGTGGCAGGTTTCCGGTCAATTCGTTAGACAGACATTTATTACATAAGAGCAGCCAGTGAAGTTAGTGTGCTGCCCAGAAGGTCACGTTGAATATGAAATCCGCCAGCCACAGGTTTCCGGTTAATTTGTTACACAGGCATTTATTAAAATATGGCATACATAACTGCTATATTCAGTTTTAACGTTGATTATGTTCCTTTATCATTGTTGAGAAATATGTTTTTGCATGACATGTATTGATATATATTTAGTCAGTAAAAGTTATATATAGATAGATAGATAGTACCATTATTGAATAATATCTAAACATTATTCATATTGTACTTAAACTTGATAAGTGGAGAGAGTGAAGTTAAATGGCTGTGAGAGTTATTTCAAATGCTTAGAATATATATGCTTAGCGTTATATTTGTTTTTCTTCATTGCCCAAATTAAATTCTGTGGCTAATGAAATCCGTATAAATGTTTAGCAGTAAATATGATCACTAAATGCGCTGAGTGTTATTATTGTGTATATATTAATAGGATTAGTGTTTCGTCGTTAAGCACATTGTATTTTAAGATAATTGGATTGAATACATTTGATTTTTATACCATATAGGAAATGTCGAGGACGACATTAAATGGAGGAGGGAAATGTGTCACAGGATATACATTTCTTATATTAAAATTATTATAATATTAATATTTTGTAAATAGATGTCACATATAAAATAGGTTAATGCATTTATTCAAATAGTTTTGACCACAATTAGTTGTAATTTGCGTGTAGATTTCTAGTAGTGATAGCAGTTTAAATTTTCTTTGTTAGTAAATCGTGATTATCTAGAGCAGAAATCAATGTTCACAATTCCCCGTGGTCACAAATTAACCGAGCACTATAACCAGTTTTCACTTGCATTTATTTTATATTTACCAATCAAATAGCTGATACAAATATATTAACGATTGAAATGTGTCGGTTCGACACGGAGGTGACAAATGGGCGCATTTTGTCTCATTCGGTTTTTGGCTATTTGTATATCATGATTAAATATATATTATATATATATATTTGACTTATCATTCAGGTAAATATAACACTTTTCTTATATTTCTATGTTTACTTTTCATAATTAACTGTTGTTGATCTGATATTTATTTTATTATATAATTTGATATTTGTATTTTATGGAATAAATGAATTTATTATATTTGCTCACCATATCTGTCGGAAATGCATTTTGGAAGATTCGGTTTTGGGCTATTTGTATAGCATGATTAAATATATATTATATATATATATTTGACTTATCATTCAGAACCCACCACCATAAATTAGCCAAACGGCAACAGGACTAGAAAGACGCGCCGTCTCCTTAGTACCCCAGTGGGAAGACAAGACGTCCAGCATACTGTGCTAATTGCTACAAAAGAGTGAAAACTCAAAATGAGCAAACTGTCACTTTAAATACCAAATGCATATTGTGTACAAATACATATAGGTATGTTCATTTTGGGTTTTGAAACCTATCGTCGAAGTTGCCTTTTTTCAGTGGAGTGTTTTTAAGTTGTATTTGTGGTCTGAATTACAAGTGTTGCATCTTGTTTAAAAGTATAATCGTATAGCGTTTGAAATACTACTGAGGTAACACAATAGTGATTATAATGGCGTTACGGCATTCGAAGAAAACAGACACTCACTTTTTAGTGGAATACAAACTGGATGGAATCCGCCAAGATCGTTCTCGTGCGTTAGTCAAAACAGAAGAAAAGGTTTGTAATATTTTTTTTTCAAAACCCGTATATAGAAGTGGTAGTCTTTAGAACAAAATATGTTTTCTTTCGCAAACACCAAATTTAGAAAGGCAACAATAACCATTGTGATTGCTTTCGTTTGATATACATTTGTATTTACATGCATCTTGTTAACCGATGAGTAAACAATCTAGGTTGAGAGACTGGGAATTACAAACACATTCATTCTACAATGAATGCATTTGATGTTGAACGTTCAACCAGTTATCTTTATGGTGGTTAATAGTGGTTAATTGTGCACCACATACTTTGTGATGAATTGTGCTTTATTTGAAATTGAGACAGTGTTCGTTATTTTTATCATACAGCATCACCAAAAGATCCATTATATCGTAGTGCATTACTTTTTATCCAATTTTTATCCGGTGCCTATTTCAATCGTTATCCGGTGAAATTCTTCGACACATATAATATTAGTTTTCCCACAAACTAAACCGTCACTCATCCTGACAATGACTTCCGCAGAATTATGGGGCCTTTTTATAAGAAATCTAGCTTAGAAGTATGTATTATCTTGGTAGTATGGTCAAGCATCTGCATTTTCCTACTTTTCACACAGGTTTTGTGAATAAAGTACTGGATAGTGCAGACTCCCACTGCGCACTGACGTTTCTACGACGTAGACCCACCGTTAAATTTAGTAAATGAATGTCTTAGTTGTTCCGTGGAATGAAGGTTTTGTTAAAAATGTAACTATAAGTACGTAATTGTGAAACTAAAATAATACACTCACATCAAACACGTTATTGTTTCTGATATGCAGTTTCATTTATTAGCCGGCAACGCATAGTGTTTTCCCTGTATTATCCGTTTTATTTAAGCACCGTGGAAAATGTTCCTGTATATAGAAATATAAACCACGTCGTAAATAAATAAAATAAACAACATTTATCCGGACACGGAATTTGTTATATTTAACATATGCTTTATTATATTACTATAATGAAAAAGGAAGACGACAATAACAATGTTTCTTTTTTTAATTTCATCATTATCCTCCTCATCATAATCATTAACATTATCCTCATGTTCAAACATTTATAACAAACTAAAACATTTGTCTTAATTGTATACACAAACACATTTCAGTAAAATTGTTTTGTTTTTTAAGCATTACGATAAGGGATCACTAAAATACTTTTTCTCGAAAACAAACATATTGTATAACCGTTTCCTGGCCCAAGTGCACCACGTCCTCGCCAAACATATAACGTGTTGTTCAGTTACACACAAACAGTAGTTGCAAAGAGAAGACCCATCAAGTATTTATGAAAAAGTATCCATCTGCCTTCAAAGAATTGTTTACGAATTGTTTACATATGTGCTGTGTTATATTGTTCGTTACATTTTAGCCATTATTGCCAAAATACCAATACCGTGTTAAACGTCCATAGAAATATATTGTTAAACATCAATAGAAAATTTCTAGGAGGATATTTCATTTCTTTCAGTGTAAATTGCAAGTCAGATTCGCAGCATGTAGGTTTTTATTGAAAATTAGATAATTGGAAAGCTTTAACGCATTTTGTTGAAACGGTGCCAATATTTAATCGAAAAATATGGCAAAGCACTTTCAATTGGAACATTGCCAAAAAGGATAGTCTTCAATAAGGACGATTTATTCGTTTAGCGCAAAAGATTTTATGATCTCATCAAGGAGGTTGGGCGTTTAATGTTTTATAACATAGCATGTTATCTGATAAGGTGGTTTACGACGCTCATGTTATAAAATGCTTCTATTTTGGGAATGTTAACTTGTATTTCGTAATTTAATACTTCTTGAAGGACATTCAAGGTTACGTAACGGCTGTTTTCAAATGAGATTCGCGGTATAAGGCTTGCTATAAACATGAAATTATATTGCACAGTGCAATGTCCTTGAAGGGACAAGTCCATATAATAATGCATCGTTTCGCATTTTTGAAAACTTCTATAAAATATATTGACATTTAACAACAACACATTTTTTACTAACATTCTATCGGTTTGTCTTTTGTTATACACTGACTTGCACAATGCATAGTTATACCAAACAATAATCTTATTTGTCAAAGTCATAGCATATGAAGGAAATCAATAGTGAAAGTGATGTACTTCCTCATTACTTATATCAATTAATATCGTCACCGTCATCCTCGTCCTCATCCTCCTTCCCATCATTTTCTAAATCATCATAATCATCATAATCATCATAATCATTATCAGTAGCAGCAGCATTATCATCATTATCATCATCATTATCATCATCATCATCATCATCATCATCATCATCATCATCATCATCATCGTCGTCGTCGTCATCATCATCACCATCATAATTATCATTGTTGAAACACGTGAATCGCTCACATAGAACACAACATAAACGGTGAAGTGTAGCCGAGTGGTTAGCGCGTAGCAACATTGTTTTATTTTCTTTGTTTATGTTTTTCTTGTTATAGTATTCGAGCTCTTCGGTTCAGATGCTTTAAAAAGTTACGACGCTTAATGACTTATTGCAAAAATGCAAAAATCCTACGACAAAAAAATGCGTTGTTCAGAGGTCCCTAATACAAGTTCTTCATTGTTGTCATAACCCACTTTTTTAACGGAACAACTATTTCTTTGTCTTTGGGTAAATGTGTTGATGATACCATTAGTAGTTTGGTTGCAAATAAATCACGTTGAATATTTTTAACATGATACTGATGAATGATTAAAATTAGGGATGTCAACATATACCAAAATTGGTATTTGAATATTCGATTGATCTTCCGAACGAATATTCGAATATTCGATTAAAATTCAATTGTTTTACGCAACGGAACTCTGTTGTCTTTTTCAAAACAGGAATTGTATTGACTTAAAATGACGTTGTCATCAGCATTGTAGCAGATATCATACTTATCTAAATTTAACTGCAATTCAATGAATAATCAACACAAAGTAAATTATAAAAATATTGACTAACACTAAACGATCAAATATTGGTTAAATCACAAAACAAGCATGTCATGTGTAAAAAAAACACACCTAAACATATGTACAATTGTGCTGATTAGCCAATAACGAGGTGCAAATCAATAGGGCATACTATTTAATTGCAATCAAAGCCTGGCCCTTCTTAATTAATCCGAATGGCCGTGGCGAGTTTCCGGGTTGCACAAACTGTCACCATGGGCCTATCGTTAACCGATAACTTTCAATTAGCAAAGAAATGTCATTGCGCAATATGGGGGCCACATGACACGTATAATTGTACGTATGAATCGGAAAGCCAAGAGATACTAACATGACACCACCAAATCGACACTTGTTTGGTTTTTATTATTTAAAACATAGAACATTAAAACAATTAATAGTCTTATAATATAAAATATAATAATCGAATATACGAATCCCAAATTAAGATTCGAATATTCGGTCAATGGACCGAATAGTCGAATATTGGACTATTCATATACATCCATAATTAAAATACAAGTCAACCGTTTTGATGTTTGTGGAGATGATTGTTGCCCCTTTATTATTGGTCTGATCCTTTTATTTTCACGCATGTTAATAATGAATGGTAAACTAATCAATAACTTTGATGTGTGTGTTGATGATCGCTTCCCCTTTATTATTAGTCTGATTATTTTTACTGTCGCGCGGAGGTCTTACAATATTTATAATAGCTGCATATTGGGCCATGCAATATTAACATATTTATAATAGATGCATATCTGGGTCATGCATACATGCATAGTTGCATTGTGATCGGGGAGTTTAATATATTTCAGTTAAGCAAACATGGCTGACATAATCATAGATCGTCGACCTTGGTTGAAGTTAAAATCAGTAAGGGGTGCATATTTATCTGCACAAGGATTGGTAATATTTCAATGCTTATAACATGTAACACAGGTCTATACGTCTACGTAATTACGACTGCCTTTATACTAGTGAACAGACTGAAATGTCCTGCTATATGTTAAAGTTTCAGACAAATGCTAGTGTTTATAAAATATTGTTTTCAACTGTTGTACTTGGTAACTATATTAGGTAATACGCAATAAAGAAATAACTTTAAAGACAAGTCCGTGGTTGCTGCAAAATATATTAACACACCAGAAAACATTGAGACGGCTTGTGGTATGCAGTCATATCATAACAGCAATACCATATTATCTCATATTCCTACATATGCATGCACTAACATTTCCTCTTGCTATCTAAACCACTGTTAATGTATATGGTAACAAAAGGGAACACAATACGTTTCGGGTTAAATCATCGCCCGGTATACAGGTGTCATTTAAAGACATATGCACCAATACAACGGCATTGTGACAAGTAGTTTCTTATCGCTTCAACAACGGCATAATAGCTTTATTTAAATCCCTGTCACACTGCGAGCGCACAGAGTGTGTGAATAAAAAATAAAAATAATGCAAATATAAACGCTCTCAAAATTCAATGATTTCGGGAGCGAATGAAACATTTTTTTTGACTCCGAATACCAAAGTATGCTAGCTCGAGTGATATACCGCAGGACAATATCTGCACTCCTAAGACCGCATACAGAGTCAGAGATGTTCTAGCCACCACCGTCGCAGTGAAACAGGCAGCCTCCACCTTGGTCTCAGGGTGCCTGGAGTTCACAAAACCCAGAATACGTGGAGCGCTAACCGTCCGCCCTTCTTGTTCAGCAGCAGCCTCAACCGGCGTATCAATACCCGTCACAGCCACAGTACCACCCGCAGCCGTAGTACCAGCATCAGCAACAGTACCCGCCACAACAACAGACACTCACTGCTACCCCCGCCGCCATCTCCAGCATGAGAGAATCTACTGGAAGTTTAACTTCGTTGTTGCATTCCTCTGACATTATCCTGAACTTCTCTGGGGTATCAAGCATAGACGTGGACTTTCCTCATAAACATTATGCTGTTGTATAAACATGATTTTTGCTTCGATATAAAACGTGTTGCCTTGTTATTATGACCCAGGTGTATAAAACAGTACAGTATTAACGTTGTTTTATTGTTTACAGGCCAAAGAAGAATCTTGCTGAAGAATGTTTATACATGTTGCTACTTGTTTATAGAAGAAGAAGAAACTTTATTTTGAACAATAAGTGTACACTCATGAGTTCAAACAGTGTTAGTTACATGTACATACATACAGTTGCAATTTCCGGTTAGGACTTACATGACAAATATTGGAATCTGAGTGTAAAAAACATTACATGAGTTTTTATTTATTTATTTGATTTTACTTGTTACCTTGTTTATTATTACTCAGGTGTACTTAACAGTACAGTATTATACGTTGTTTTATTGTTTACAGGCCAAGCGTCTTGCTGTAGAATGTTTATATTATGTTTTATTTGAATTTAAGTTTTCATAACCTGTAAACTATTAATGATTTTGGAAGGGTGACCCATATTGATGTGTGTCCGATACCAGTTTTTTTTAGTTGGAGACAGGCGGGAAACAACCACATTTCTACTTGTCTGCAGCTCAACGTAACACAACTATTAACACAAACACACACACATACATACACGCACACGCACACGCACACGCACACGCACGCACACACAACAATATGGGTGACCATTTCGTATGATTCATATATGTTTTGAAATATCTATGTGTCTGCACGATATACTTATAAAGATATATGTTTAAAGATATAACAGTACACATGTTCATGCAACAGAAAAACACAACTAAATATGTGTGTAATAAGTCATGCGGAGGAAGTTGTTCAATGAGTAGAGATCTTCTCTCCTGAGCTCCACCATGAGTTGATCGTCCACAACAAGCTGGGGTCATCGTAGGATCCACGGCCTCACCCAATGGGCACGCTGCCTCCTTCTTAACTTTCTTTTTTTTCCGTTAGTTAGACATTCAGAATCTGCAGATTACGCTGATTCACAATTAAAGTAGGCTTGAGGTCCCTTAAGGCTGGATCTTCCGCGGTTATGTGGATTTGAAATGGAGATATCCAGAGGATGCTTGTTTTTTTTTTTGACAGTCAGAATACAATCGAAACGCAATCGCTTTAAATCGCGACTCAAGCGCTACGCAATCGCTATTTCATCGCTCAAACCAGCTACTCACCCGCTCTGTATACGCTAGGTAAGAACATCACCGAATGTAGAGCGTACAAAAAACGATTGAGAAGCGGCCTAGGCAAATGCCGAACGCCTGAGTAGCGAATGTATAGCGAATGAATAGCGAATGAAAGCGATTGAGTAGCGTTTATTTAATCGTTCGCAATATTTTGGGAAGTCCAAAACATTGCGAGCGAATGAATCGAGCACCAGCGAATGACAGCGAACGGGAACGCACGAAAAACGCATAGGTGCGAATGCGGGACGATTGGGAAGCCATAAGAGCGAACGAGTAGCGATAGAAACATATTTTGCTCATTTGCCATACGCTTCGCATTGGAAATGGCTTATTCGCTGCAGTGTGACAGGGTCTGTACGCTACAGTGATTGAGCGTTTGAACGATTTCTGAGATAAAGAGAATTTTGAATCGATATTCAAACATATATATCTGAAACATTGCGTGCGAACTTATTCACGTAGGCGAAACATAACGAGGGTTGACAACCAGAAGGTAGCAACTACCATTGTAGTCAATTGCAGTTGTTAACTTCTGGTTTTCAACTCTCGGTATGAACTCGTAACCCATGTACTTAGGAAGTTGATATAGCAAACGATTACTCCATCTAAAGCATCAGTGGTTGTTTGAAAATAAACGCAATCTTATGCTGAAAAAGACTGCGACATTTATCACTGAGAAAAATCAAACATCTATACTTAACATATTCATCTCATATACATTTTGAAATTGCTTCGATGCATATACTGAAACGTGCAAAAAGGATAAGCATGTATTGTATACATGTGCGAACTGTTTTCTAATTAGCACCATCTCAAGTTGCGGATGTTATATTATGTCCGTTCTTATCGCTTTGTTGTGGGTAATTGTTATAAGTTTTATTATATTTTACCGAGTCGATTAGACATCAAACGGCAGTGAAGTTTTCGCAATGTTATCGTGTAACAGATCTCAAATACGTGCATTTAATTGTTGGGGGGGGGGGGGCGTAGTTGTTATGTTCAATCAGCTAAACAATAGATTTTTTATGTATTGTTCTGTGTATTGTTAAGTGACTACCTTTACCTGATATAACTTAGTTTTGTTAAGCACATCTGCACATGATCTCAACTTGACAGCATGTTCTATTGACGAATCTATATTGAATTCCACCTAGAAATGACGTATCTGTGAGTCGATTGACATTTATGTTATTTAAAGTGAAATCATGGAATTTAAAATGCATGACAAAACTCAAAATAGCAATGTTTTGGAATTCAAGTAATAGTCTGGCAGAACCTGCACTGGACCGCGAAATGACTTTTTTTTTCTTGTTTCCAGGACCATACCATAACAGAATCTGGATGATGACATATCGTCATCCTTGAGCAACTCTCACAATTAAATATGGCGTCCAATATGGCCGCCAAAAGTAATGTGTGGTCTAAAATGTGGTTTTGTAATTGATTTAATCAATGATTTTCTAGGTGAAAACGATTATTTGTTGTTATTCTCTCAAAAAATATAATAACAAATAAATCCAAACTAAAAAAATGGTATCATTTTTAGAAGTTTAGTTATTTTTCAAAAATATAGGTACGCCGAAAATTTCACAAACATAATACTTTTGTATGAAAAAGTCATTACGTTAGCTCTACCACATAATTTTTGAAATTTAAAAATGTAGTTCACATATTTATACTTAAGTTTATGTTTATCTGAGCCCTTCGTTTGTTGGTGAGCTTTTGGTATAGGGGGACACCAGAGTTATACGCCTTTTTTTACGAGAACAACTGCAAAATTGACATTGTGCAACATACAGAGTTCATTTTTTCTCTTATATTGTCCAAACTTGCACAGCGTGTGTATGAGCAGATTTAAAAATATTTAAACAATGGCCTACATTTGGATACAAACACCAGAGTAATTGCCCCGTGTTTGTGAGAAAAAATGAAACAAATAAAAATGTAGGAGACTTCATATTGTCTGTAAACTCACATGAGACGTAGTGCTTGGTAAACTAATGGTACAGGGGTACTGTCCTGCATCATCCATAATGCGTCAACAATTGTGCGCCAGTATGAGATAGAGACCACATTTCATTCAATATTTGCCAAGCTTGCGGTTAATGTATGGCCATACATTCTTGTTCGATAATGGACAGATCGGACCAGGAACACTAAAGTCATTCCCACTTTTTGTGAGAAAAACTGCAAACTGCACTTTGTGCAACAAACACATTTCATTTTTCATCTGAAGTTGACCACAGTTGCACAACCTGTGTATAACCAGAGGATTTCAAATAATCCAAAAATGACCTAGATGTCGGTACAAACACTACAGCCACTGCTCCTTCTTTGTGAAAAAAACAAACATGGACAATATGTAGGATAGATACTTTATTTGTTGTCTAATCTTTACCAAATTACATTTATCGTGTATGACCATAAGGTCTCAGTCAATGTCCAATATGGGCCAGATCGAATTATTAATTATTGTCATTCAGTTTCTACGGAGAATTAACTTTTACTTCCTTGTTGACTACAATTACACCGTTTGTAAATGACCATAAGAAATCACCTTGGTGTAGAGCTGCAACGATTCTTTCGATGCATCGACCAATCGAGTGTTTATGGCCCGATTCGATTGTCGATCCAAAACTAGCCATTTTCGATTCGATTTTCTACTATATATTTATAGATGATTTGTCAGAAAACTATTTAATTTCAATTATGTTCGTGTGTAGATTTGTCATGTAAATTGATCATGGCATCATGGTTGCTGGTATACTAAATTAGTTATCTGAAACATTATCACCATTTTCAACTTTTCTTATTACTATATTTAAGACATATACGTTCACATTAACCAATACAATAACATTAATAATAATAAATATCAATGTTTCCTATATTGCTAATCATAACTCATAAATACGCAAAACAAGCATATATATGGCAAACATAAATCGAAGTATTAAACTAAATGATATTTTAAATCGAAATCGAATCGAATCCAGCCATGGCTGAATCGTTGCAGCTCTACCTGGGTGCAATGATTAGGCAGATAGAACGAGGAACACTAGAGTTATTTCCCCTTTGTTATGAGACAGTTTGCAAAAATGGACTTTGTGTAAGATAGAAACTTCATTTCCCATCTAATATTGATCAAATTTGCTTGTGCTTGGCCATAAGATGTCATCATAAACCAACTCATTTTCCTGATTGGCCTATTAATATTTGTTACATAGTTATTGGCACTTGTTCGTGAATTAAGCAAGAAAATGGAATATGATCAGGATAGATACCTAATTTTTCACTGCTGATGGCAACAACAAATAGTATTTCAGTAACCGGTTAATTGGTTTTGGTTTTTGAACTGCTAACTGGTATGATGATGATTCGTTTGGTTGAATACTCCTTATCGATTATAATCTTAACACTGGCAGGTGTCTGTTTTGCTGTCACTTGCGACTGTTTTAATTTTTGTATAAAAATACGGAAAAAAACACCGTAAATGGAAATCAACTGGATGTTAGAACCTCATGTGATTGTAGTGACAGGATGAACATCTGTGTTATGTAAGTGTGATTGGGCATGGTAAGTAAGCTTGAGCCCTGTTCCGTACAGTTTCTACCCATAAATGCATCTGTATTGCACCTATCAATTGCAAGATGATTAACATAAGTAGGCCGGACAGACATGTGTATATCGCCTGTCGATTGCCAGGTTAACTACATGAGAAGGCATGACGGGCAACTGTATCGCACCTGTCGATTGCCAGGCCAACAACAGTAGGATGCCTGTCTGATATGTGTCAGTTTGTTGGCAATGACATTCAGATGGCAGGTCTGGTCTCTGTCATTACCAGTACTCAGGTGAGCGCTTTGGTCCATCATGACCCTCTCGTTTAATACTGACAATTTTGCATTGTTTGTGTACGACCATAAGGTCTCAGTCAAAGTCTAGCATGGGCCAGATCGGACCAAAACGATCAGAGTCATTGAATCGTGTTTTACAACAAAAAATACTATGTTCTTGATAGAGACTTCATTTTTCACTTTGGATGGCAACATATAGTATTTCAGTAGCCGGTTGATTGTTTTTGGTATTTGAGCTGTTAACCGGTGAGCTATAAATATAATTTATAAGACATAACATGAGTGCTATTGTCATAAAGATACGCCCGCCAAAGAAGCTGTTTGAGGTAAATATTCAATTACTTAAGAGAAACTATTCCAAAAGTAATAAAATAGAGCAATGGTTTTTGTGCATCTAATTTTCTCCACAGCCTCCCTCTGTGTGGTGAGTTGAGTTATCAAAACTATTCCTTGTATATTCTTAAATATATATCAAGACAACAAAATAATCAAGGTGGGTAATTAAAACTTTAGTAATTATATATCAGTTATAGTTCTTCACTTCCCCATCTCATGATGGCGATAATTTATACAATCTTATTTTAAAATCCCTGAATGCATGACAACATTTTCTCTGAGCAAATATTTGACATTTGATCTTTAAATGTGACATTGACCTTGGGTCTCGAGACCTGGTGCTTGGACGTGACATTCACATCATGATGGAGATATTTTATAACAACTTACATTGCATTAGAAATCCCTTCTGGGTGACACAATTATGCTCTGGACAAACATTTGACCTTGAATTATGACCGTTACCATGACCGTAGGGAAGTGGTTATTGCACGTGACAAACCGTCTCATGAATTTACCTGTTACACAATAACAACATTATATCACTTCTTGCAAGTTATTAAAAAATCCTGTCATGCTTGACAAAATTATGTATAGGACAAAGTTTATGGATTTATTTATACTATTTTACCGCAAAATGTGACCCTGACCTTGGACCTAGGGACCTATTTCCTATACGCGACCCAACTTCTCATGATAGTACCTCCATTCATGAAAATATTACGTTTTAAATATATATTTGACCTTTGACATTGAATATGACCTTGACCTTTGACAAAATCACCTGGTTCTTGTGCTTGACAAAATGTGTCAATAACCTTATCACTTCTGGAATGTTTTTTGTAATCCTTCCGTGATGGACAAATATATGTTCCAATATTTTTTTTTATTTAACCTTATGCTTTGACATAGAGACCAGGTGTTGCATGTGAGACACAGTCTTACAATGCTTATCACTTGAGCCAAGTTATAAATCCGTCTATGCTGGACAAAGATATGCTCCAAACAAAGTGTTCAGAACTGATTTCTTATAGTTGACCTTTGACCTTGAATTATGACCTTGACCTTAAACCTAGCAACATGGTTTTTGCGCGTGACATTCCCTCTCACCATGCATGTCACTTCTGTCAAGATATTTGAATATTCACCCATGCTGGACACACAAAGATATGCCCCGGACAAAGCGTACGGGATTGATTTCTTATATTTGACATTTGACCTTATGACATTGATGTTTAAACTAAAGACCTTGTTCTTGCGCGCGACACTCCATCTAACCATGCTTTCAATTCTGCCAATTTATTTGAAAATGTAGCCATGCTGGACAAAGTCCTGCCCCGGATAAAATGTTAAGGGTTGATTTCTTATATTTGAACTTTGACTTTAAATTGTGACCTTGACCTTAGACCTAGGAGCCTGGTTCTCCGCGTGACGCTTTGTCTTAATATGCTTGTCATTTCTGTCAAGTTATTTGAAAATCCATCCATGCTGGACTGCTGCAGACAAGCATTTTTAGCCCAAAACGTGCAGTTTTCGCCATTTTGGAGGCCATCTTGCTTTTCATTTTGTTTTTACGGAAATGCTTAATGATGACAGGGTGCTATTACACGGTTATCTGAACATTTGATGTTTATCTGCTGGACTATAAATGATAATTACGAACATGTATGCCCATCGACCTTAAAAACACTTGTAATTACGTATTTACACTTAAATAAAGGCGAAGGGCGTAGCTCATTGTTTGCCGGTGCTGATTTTATTGCATATTAAATAAGCATGTATTTTGGAAATAGAACGACCTATAGTTGTACAAATACAACTGTAATGAATATCTGATTGGAATTAATCTTATGATTATAACGTGAACAAAGCAAGTTCAAAACGTAGGGTGTTTTATTTTTGTCGATTGTTTATCGAAACCTGTTGAACACTTTTTCAATGAAGACTATATACTTAAAATGGGAACTAAATCAATGAAGGATCAATGATGTAGAAGAAGCTATGCTTACCTACTAAATACCTACTCATGGTAATAAAACATCCTATAAGGTTTCAGTGAATTTTTGACAGTGCTGGTTGACAAATAGCCCAGACTGAAAGTGTCCACTATATAAGAATTCCAGCAAAAGCCAAAGGCCCTCAAGAGAGGAAACGTCGATGCAGAAGGTCTTGGTAATACAGCTTCCCATATTATTTCATAAAAACATGCAATACTAATTTCAGCATTAAAGTATGAAAACTGCAAGAAAAAAACACTTAATTTAAGCGAAACATTCTTCTATGAACACCTCGTCTTGGTAATGAAAGTTCCCATACCGTTTTATTGTATTCTCTCCAGTAGTTTCGGAGAAATAGTTTGAACAAGAAATGTGCATTATGCCTGCATTCCAATTTAAATAATATTTATATTACTACAGGAGCATCATCAAAACCGACCAAACTGGAAACACTCCTCTTGCTGCATGAAGAAATGCTTCTCACAGAGTTTCATTTGATTCCAATATGGAATTGCTGAGAAAAAATCCCGGATCAAACATCGCGACGGTAGATAGTAAGAACTTACGAGATTATATTATAATAAGCTCCCATACACACTAAAGATAGATACAAAAAAGCATGCGCATTATATAAGCTACATAAAATACTACCCATATTAAACAATTTTCAACTCAGCTGTCGGAAAGTAATCCATTTATTTTGTATTGATGTTGTCGCAGTTAACACACCTCACAATGACACGTTTAGGTAAGTAGTTTTACTTCAGTGATAATCTAAAAGTTTAATACTCCCATTCTGTGTGCATCCAACGTAAGGCAATTAGACTGGAATTTAAACCCTGTCATAATAGATTGAGGCATTTTAAAATACGTTACTCTAATTTTGTGATTTGGTCTATTTAATGATGATATTTGCTAATTTGCTAATATTAAAAATATACAAGCGTGTGGGTTCATTTATAACCATTTTACGGGCATATGTGTTGATGGATTTTTAGCAATGCGTGCGAAAAATTTGCCAAAAGAGCAGTTACCTAACAGTTGAAACACGACTCGTTCATTCTTGAGGGATTCATCACTTCAGAAGTGATGATTAATGTTTTAAAGAATTGGGTGAATTTGTTTCGATGTTTGAAAATACGTGTACAGTATAAATCAATATGTGTGGACATATCACAAAGGGACACGGATTCTTATAAACCATGGTGTTTGCAAAAGCTTGTATTTAAGACATTGTGCTTCCGACGTTGTTGTTAGTCCTACAGTGACTGAGAAATTTCTCTACTACATGTACTACTGCTATGGCTGGCTAATATTCTACATATGTATGTGGGTTGTCATCCTGCAATGAATGACAACTCAATCTGCGCAAGCGGATTAAGACGTTGTTGAAGATAAACTTCGAATATTGGATATTGCAGCTATAATAATGGATGAAAAAATTTACGGTAACAAAATTACAGCCAGTTTGAATGTGAACATTTAAACAATTAAATTTGACGTTGTGATTCATGCATTGAGAGTGATACTTGTCTATAGATAATTGTTTTTTACAGTTCTTTAGCAAAAGTGATAAAGTAGACATTGTATTGAACAAATATAATGTTTGACACTGTTGCAATACTGAGCCAAAACTGTTTGTATTATCAAATGTGTTGCAATAGAAGTATATACACAGATATGCATGTTATTGATAAATAAAACATTATATAATTGTGTTCACCGTTAAACCCTAAAATCCATTAAGTTTTCTGCGCATATTATAAATGCTAATCTTTATTATTAAGCCACGGGACGGAACGTTTAAACCAGTAAATTAATAAGAAAACTTAAAATCAAATCAAAAAGGTGAAAGTGGACAAATTCAGACTGAACAAATAAAAAGGTAATCATACTGCATTTCTTTTTGTATGCTTACGTTCGTATACAACCTACACCAGGAACATTCAATAAAAAATTACTGGATAAAGTTTATTAAAAACAATGATCCCCCAAGTAAACCTGTTTACAACCACTAGCTGTATTTACCTGACAAATATCGTTAATACTCGGATTTAATCCGACAATTCACCGTTAGCATTTGGTAAGCGGTATTATATTCTACATAAATCACAAGGACCATCGGCTAGTTTCGTAGTGTTGAAAATGTAAACAATATTATACCGAATCTCAAACAGCTCAGATAACAAATATATCTGATGGACATGTGTATGAGATGTTCGCTATTAATGCCTAATGTTACGTGTTTGTAAAATCGCAAATACATTTTTAAAGTTAAGTTGCATTTGTAACACCTTTAAACCAGAAAGGGTAAAAAGCGTGATTTCTCTACCAATACCAGCCCGTTGTCAACTTAAACTTCACGTTGTATGTACCGTTATTAGGTAGTGAACATTCCCATTAACATTATAGATAAGTTTAAACCGGTGAGTAGATTACTTTATAATTCAAACTTTGAAAAGATATGTGAGATATTTTAGGGAAAACTATGAAGTATTAATGTTGTTATTGTGTATATTTTTGCTACCACAATAACTAAAATTTTCGTTAACATTGACAAGTATAACATAGTCAATTGTTTCTTATATGAAGAAATCAGATTATATTTAACAATCAAAAAATAATTGTATAATAAGATACTATTTTTGAAAACACATTCAAAGATAATACCTGTACAGATCAATATCTTCACATACACAATTCATAATAATTGTCTGATATTGAATACTATACTAAGTATGCGTATTTTCCAATGAATTGTAATATACAACTTTAAATCATGAAACACAGGAAACACTTTTATATACAAACTTTCAGATTTTTTAAAAATACATTCTTTAGAAAACAGAACGTTTAATCAAATGGACAAAAAACTGTAACGTTAACAAATATAAGTCTAAGTCATGGATGATAAAATTCGTCAGCTGAATATTTGTATGTGCGTTTTCTACATGCTCGAATAAGTTCACACTTTTAACTTGATTTTAGAATACCGTCTGTAAATAAATCTAAAATATCCGGACAACTGTTCTTGATATAGGTGTACATACCGTTTGAGCTATCATTGATGTTCACATTGAATAACTAAAAGAACGAACGATCCCAACGACCAACTAACCGACCAACCAAACTAACGAGCAGTGTAACGCTTTATATGCACGTCGCCACACAAAAACCGTGAGCAAACGCGTTTATGAATTGATTTTCAACGCAAAAGCATGACCACTTGTATGCGGCAAAAAGGCACACATGTGCAACATACACAATACCAATATACGTACTATAGTTTGCCAATGTAAAAACATCACCATTCACAAGTTTAGACTGTTGGAGAATATCGAATACAGCCTCTCTATCTGGTTCTCCGTCTGTCCGTCCGTCCGTCAGTCTGTATGTATTTATTCTCTACTTTTCTTGTCACAAACAGAACCTGAAATTAAATAGAGGCATGATGTGTTGCAATGCATACTCAAAAGGGATTCAATCTGGAAAATGTCCTATTTATTATATGATGCTATTTACTCAATCTGCACTCCATACCAAAACCACTGGTCCAAAGATGCTTAGCTTTTGAAGAAGTAATCGGTAGCGAATGTAGTTATGGAGTTATTATTGTAAATCTCAGAGCTGTTCGTCTTTTCTTTATTTGTCTTTTTTAATTTTATCATTTACACCTTATACAAAACAGTTTATTAAACATAATTTACAAGTCATACTCATCATAATCATCATCGTCAACATCGTCATCATCATCATCATCAACATCATCATCATCATCATAATCACTCTCATCCTCATCATCTTTTTATATGTTTGAACTTTACATCAAACTACTTGTGTTAGTTCCCTTTATTCGTTCACAGAAATGTCATATATAAGCAGCGATCTAACAAAATAGCACATCGAAGTTTTATATTGAATAAGTAAAACATATTTCATTTAAATACCTTATATTGAGGCGTTATTGAAAGGTCATAGGGGCTGGGTGGTGTCATGGTCACGGCTACTAAAATAGATAAACACTTTCCGATAATATCTCGATAGCACTCGAACGTAATGAAACGTTGTGGCCTTGTTTGTGATATTGTATCCCGAACTGTTTTACTAGTGTACTGAGTGTTATGATTTACATTCAACAATATTGTTTTCGTGGAGTTTTTGCGTTTCTTATTTACACGTTGATATCAATGTAAATCGGTATTTTTCCATGCATTGACACGTTTGCATTTTATTACAATCCATTTTCACTCATCCCCTCATTAACTTACTCATTATTGGACTGACTCACAGATTGAATGATTAACTGACTGACTAACAGACAGCGCTACCGACCGGCCAAACGATTATGTAAAAATGTATACGTTTTGTTTATTTCGCATGTTCTGCAAACTTTCTTTAACGGATTTACGCTGGTGTAACATTTGATTGCTTGTTGAACACATCAAGTACGCATTATCAGTTGAATGTGTTGCCGTCACATCATTGATCTTGCTAGATCTGATAATCAACAATAACGGTTTATTAAATGATCGCTACTGTTATTGCACAACACGATTAACCAATAGACTGATGACTAACACATAAGCATTCCATAACTTAAAACACAACTCTTAAAACATGCAATTAATAACCTAAACTGAGTTATTTAACCCCTAACATGCAATTTGGTTAGTTAAAATGTATTATGATAATAACAAAACCAAACAGAAGTATTACGACTTAGCAGTTTGTATTATTGACACTGCATATTACTGGGCATACATTTTATTTTATCACAACATCTTACAAGACACATTTATGTTGGACAATAAAGTTTTTTTTTATCCAATCACTTCATATAATCTGCAATGTGATTAAATGTTGACCGCTTGTACCTTTAAACACAGCCAGTCTACCACCGCGTAGAATATTTTGCGTGACGGGAATGAGGTTAGAAAACACTTCTTGTGTATGGATAAAGTAAATATTTGGCTAAAAGAATACACTGGCTCAGAAGAACAAAACTATGCATAATCTGTAAATTAATCATATTGCACAGTACACTAATCTTTTTACAATTACATGTAGCTGAATTTTGCAAGACTATGTCCAATACTGTGATGAATGGTATATTAATGCACACGTAGAAAATTGATTTTTGTTCAGTATTGATGTGGATGCAAGATTTGTATTATGCTTGTTGTATTGTTAAACAAAACAACATTGACTTTATTTGTGTTAACTGAGATGAACTTGCAGGTATAGAGGGCACAATTCTATTGATGTCTTTCTTCTTTCTTTTTCCTATTTTAACATCAAACATCAAGGGTAATTTTAATTCAAATAACAATACAAAATTCATTTGACATTGTCTTATTATAATTTATCATTAAAATCCCTATCCAGCATAATTTCGATCTTTTTATGTCAAGTGAATCCTGTCAACTCCAAATTGGATATATCAACAGAATGAAGAAAATAACTATATTACATGTGTTAACATCATAGGCACGTCATGGTTCTTACCCTACTTTCCTACGCTGTAGGTACTATAAATTGTTGATATTATTTTTATACAATCAACTACTGTGATAAATTACAGTTCATAAAATACGACTATAACTGAAATTGATTAGATAATCAGAAAAACTATGTTAAAATTAATTTTAATATGCTCTTAGTATGTAGATCTTATATGTATGCGTATTAATAATCAGAGAAACACATTAAGTGACAGCTGTCCGGCTAGCGCAGTGGTTGACACCCTCGCTTGCCATATGATTTCGCGGTGGAAAACGATACAATTGACAGAGATATACAATTCAAAGCACTACATGTTTTTAGTTATACTGTTTAGATTATTTTGCCCGTAAACTAGGTGGAGCCTATATTTATATTACTTCTATGTCATTTTTAAGATGTCGTGGGTACCGAAGTGTTAAGTACGCTGTAACTGCAATACATTTTTACTAGTGAAATGAAGAAACAGTCGTATGGTATTTACTCGAGGATGTAAGCCGTTGGTCATACCGGCCGTATGGAGGAATCGTTACAACGTTGTCATCTTGCGCTAACACATCTTCTATGTGTCAATTAGATTATACATCGACTGGTCAATCACGCAACAATAGTTAGTTTCTACACATGGCGATGTGTACTGAATAAGCTTGTAACTAAAAATGAGATACAGCGACCTCAGTATTTATAAACAATGTAAAACTCCAGCTGAATCAACAGGAAAGGACTCATATCAACACCGCAATGTACTTTATTTCAGGCAAGTTACCAATTTTCAATACAACACAGGACAGTACAAAAACACGTAACAAACACAAAGCACACATATGAACATTACTGGAGTCTCCGCCTTGGAAAGGTCAATTTTGATATTTCTCGTGAAGTTTATGTGGCGTAGATATTTTTTCCGCCGATATTTAATTTCTATATCGTTTCTTTTTATTGAGCGCCTTTGCCGGAAACACCTGCCAATAAATATGATAGCATGTTGCATTATAACAGGTCGTTTCTTCAGATGTGAAATAGTATGCGTATTTTGTATGTGTATTTAACGATTTTATTAACAAACTGTTTGACAAACAAACACAGTGCAATACCCAAGGTTAAACATATTTTTTGCAATAAAACTTTAACATATAATTATGAAAGTAAACTAAATTGGTCACTAAATTTCAATGACTACAAATGCTGGCAGTTCATACTTTAATGGTAAAAATAAACAAACATGCATTGATAATTACCTAACTAATATAAATAGTAGACACAAAATAGCGATCGTTAAACAGTTGAGCTAAACTGTTTTGATGTTTTTAAATAAGTTATGTTGTTTTTTTTTCAGATCAAATATATTCAACTGTGATTATTATGCCAAGGTACTTTTGTTTTATTAATAGTTTTATTATTTAAAAGTATTTAGTAGCAGTTCATTGCAATGTTAAGTAAATTTTCCTATATATTACTGCTTAACCAACATTTTCGAAGAATAACTTCGGTTATTAGATTGTGGTATGTCGTTGTGTGGGTGGCCTCGCGGGCGTAGTGGCGGCGTCAACTTTTCGTTTCCGCTCTCTATCTCGAGAACGGATTGAGACTTTGTAATGCAACTTTATACATAGATACCTTGTAGCAAGAACTCGCATGGGATTGCTTATGGGGTGGGTGAGGTCAAGGTCGACCTCACCGTTACTAAAAATAAAAAATAACAGTTTCCACTCAATAGCTTAAGAACGCATTGAGATATTTTACTGATACTTTATACATATATACTCTATATCGAGACCTTGCTTGGAATTGCGTATGGGGTGGGTGAGTGGTTTCAATGTTAAAGTCAGTTTTACTAAATAGAAAAATGGTTTCCGTTCAAAAACTTAATAACGCAATGAGATATTGTAACGAATCTTAAGACATAAATACCTAATATGGAGACCTCGCTTGGGATTGCGTATCGTGTATGTGGGGTAAAGTTCAAGGTCACTGTTACTAAAAATAAAAAATATGTTTTCGCTCAATAACTTGATAAAGCCTTGAGATATTTTAATGAAACTTATTACAAAGATACCTTATATAAAGACTTCACTTGGGATTGCATATGGTGTGGGTGGAGTCAATGTCATTGTTTCAAAAAGAACACACTTTTCCGCTTCATAGCTTGAGAAGGCATTGATATATTTGTATGAAACTTCATAATTATGTAGATACCTGATACCTAGACCTCGCTTCGGATTGCATATGGACTGGTGGGGTCAAGGTCACGGTCACCATTACTAAAAATGTTTATTTTTGTGCTGACTGTAAAGCATTTCATTCGAAAAATTAGGGGTCAGTGGAATTACCATGTTTCTTGTTTTACTATTTCAGTACAGTATGTTTGTTCGGACCAAATCCTTTTTAGTACAACAATAACTGGTTACGGTGTACATATCGAATGTTGTTCAACATCTGCCATAACATTTAAATTTACTAGTGAAAAAAGGAATTCGACTGTTAATAAAGCTGTGTGTGAAAAACTTATAAAAACGTGTTGCTTAGTGGTCGATAACCACAACGAAACATTTCGGATAGCACAAACATGTACTGAAAATGGAGGAATTCTACGTGTGATGAATCTGAACGAAGATCTGTATGGGACATACCGATGCTGTGAATCATATAAGCCTAGCAACTGTAACGGCACGATAGTAATATTGCATAACCAAACCATCCCCGTCCCGACCACAAGCATAGTTCCAAAGCCATGTAATGTAGTGATAATATATATATAATGCATGCTGAATGCGTATTTGTTTTTTTGTGATTACCACACTGTGAAATTGTGTAGGTCGTTTTTTAAGGTAACTGTTTTTAACCTTTTCTTAAAGGAGTCTCAATTACATTGTTATCTTTGTATATTGAGCATATTTTTTGAAAATGAAATTTATTTAAATGAAATATAAATCTCGAATTAATTTGTGAGGATAAGTTAATGTCTGTGACGAACATTTACCGACATTTTTCTTTTTAAATCCATCAGTGTATATTATAATCCGCTCTCAGTTATTACATGAAATAGTGCGCCATGTTTTTAATGCTTTAGATTCGGACAACAAAGAATTATAAAAACAAGGTGGGCAGCAAGACGACTTCAATGGTACAACTAAATCGAGAATATCGGTCCATGTCACGATTGCAGTTAAGGGTCTAACATTGGGTGCTAATGTCGCGATCCTAATCTACATTACAAGGCGTTTGAAACGCTTAACAAGTAAAGTATTTATACTTTGTTTCGTACTATTTATCAAATATATATAACAATATATTGATGAAGCTTGCACAACGCATGTAAATGTCACATGAAGGTACACACTTTGTTCTTGAAACTGCATAAATATATTTCGTTAAGAATGGCCAATTGTATGTGTTGTTCTTTGCAAAAGTTCACAGTTGCAGATTTTTTCAGAGACACTAACATATGTCGGTTATTAAAATGACAATTTGAATAGTTGTATTTAATTATCTTTCAGCAAATACAACACAAGAACCGAAAGGTTTTATTCCGTTAACATTGCAACAAAGTAATGAACATAATAAAGGAGACGAACACGATTGTTAGTATGGCCATCAATTATTAAATAGTTAATTAAAATGTTCAAACAGTTTGTGATAGATCAACACGCAAACATACTGACGCTGACATACACTGGACAGCACTTATAACACAACACTTTCACTTTTCACAACTAGGGAATGCGTATTATCTATTTGGCATAGGTGTCATCACATTTTAAGAGTCGTGTAATGAAAAATGAATATAAGTTATAAGTAAAAAAGTATAAGCTACCCTTAATATTTTGACAAACGCATATTTATCATCCCATTGGGAACCAGAAATGAACATAATGCAGCACCCTGCTATTTCGCTCTGGATCTTTCCTTACATTTCAAATAATATGTGTCATTGAAGTTGACTAATATAAGTGTGTCATTTGTTGTACAGAATGACAATAATGAAACGCTTCTAATATATTCATGAGTTCACTGATGATTTCATTTTTCCTTTAATGTATATTTCAACATTATTATGATTTCTCACAACTACTTTACATTTTCTAAATAATATGTTATTACATATACATTATTTGTTGGTTTCGGTGAATGATCCAATTTGATTTCACGAGTGGTTATATAAAAAAATACTTTCACGTGTGGCGTAGCGTCACACGTATGTGAATAATGGCGTCATGAAAATGACGTCATAAATGATTCTAATTTTTTTATCAATAGTAAGGTGGGAAACAAGAGCCGTAATTTGTGCGTCGTTGTGGATAAATTATATTATTGTTGAATGTTATCATGTGTTTCATGTAAACAAATGTATGTAAATATTGCACATGTATATACATTTGCCAAAGGAGATCGATGTTATTTATAAAAAAATTCGTGCGTTTTACGTTATATTTTCAACAGTGTTCCAACAGTGAAAATATCTCATTTTATTTTACTAATAAAATTCTATATTTCACTGAAAAGCATATAATAACATGATTGTGTCTTTGTTTAATTAAGGTTTTGAAACACATGGTTTAACTATTTGTCATTAAAAATAACCAAACATATTACATTTATCTTATTCCCTAATAACTCCTACTTTGGGAATTCATCTCTAAAAACCGCTAGAACGTGGTGAAACTAATGAAAACGGATGGAAAGATATTAATCTCTAAAAATCGGGTGAATTCGGATCAATTATAAGGATTCTTAATGGGTTAACCCCGGAAATGAAAAACAAATCCATAAATCTACTGTAACGCCGAGGCTCCTTATAATCAAACACAATACAACATTAATGTCAGCACACACACACGCACACAAATATAGAGAGAGGCACAAGGCACGATACAACATATCCCGTACAGGACACGACTTGACAAGTTCATTATTTCGTCAACAAATCCTCCGGCCCAAACTCAACGATCATAGCAGACATGCGATACTGTATATACATATACACATGCAATGATTATATACTCGATATCAAAAAAGTTTAAAAAAAACAAGAGTCTTTGAGAATTGTTTCTTCATTAGAACCCAATATTTTTAATAATATTGCAGCGAATCGCCAGAAGAATACCATAAAGAAAACTAATTTAATCAAAATTGTATTTATGGCAGCGAAAAAAGCATGATACTTAGAGTCCAGTTAACGCACGTCAGAAAAAGAATGATCATATCGAGGGTTAAAAGCCAGAATAACAAACTGCCGTTTTCAAAGTTTTGAGAAAACTCATTTTTGAGATCTGTTATTTTTTGAAAATTCTTAATTGCAAAATTATGCTGACAGTGAGATATTGCATTTCAATATTAATGTGTATGTATGTACGTGGTCAATGTATATGTAATTAATGAAGTGGAGTAACATAATTATATTTGACGATTATGTAATGTAAAACCTGCATTGAGCTTCAATTGTCGCCTAGCAAAATGTGCAAATTACAATTTGCATTAGGCAATTCGCTGGTTATAGTGAATGTTCTAGGAAAAAATAACTTAAAAAAACAAGTACATTGTAGCTGTTTGTACTTTTAACTTATAAACAACATGGTGTTTATAATTATATGAATGTTAAAAGGTATATGCATAATAATAATTATTTATTTTCTTTTAATTTATAAGTGACTATCGACATTGATCTACAACATATAACTAATGATTAAAATCCAATAAAAAGCAGCTCACATTAGAAAA
Source organism: Congeria kusceri (assembly GCA_027627225.1). Classification (NCBI taxonomy): domain Eukaryota; kingdom Metazoa; phylum Mollusca; class Bivalvia; order Myida; family Dreissenidae; genus Congeria; species Congeria kusceri. The sequence goes on along the minus strand of CM051026.1, from coordinate 30,432,461 downwards.
ACACGACGGCCATAAGGCCCTGGACGCACACGTGATATTTTAGCCTGGGGACCAAATTGTTGAGCCCACGTGACCCTGCTTCAAACTCGTCCGAGATATCAATAGGACATATGTCCTAAATAAGTTTCGTGTTTATTGGGTTATTCTTGTGGCCGCTAGATAGTTCACAAACTTGTTCTTCAATTTGGAATGGTGACCATGCTTTTTACCCCACGTGACCTTAATCTTGAACTTGTGGCCATGTTTTTCAGAAGAGCGGAACCATTTTCAAACTCAACCAAGATATAGGAAGACCATATGTTCGGAGCAAATTTCATCTTAATTACGCAAAAATTGCCGCCTCTTAAGTGTTCACAAGTTTTTTTTAAATTTGGAATACTAACCTAGTTTTTGACACCACATAACCCAGTTTCATACTAATCCGAGATACCATTTAAATAAAAATTCTAGGCATGTCTAATGAAAATACATGTGGTCTCTGTGTCGTCTGAGATACCATTTGAACAAATGGACTAGACAAGTTTCATCAAAATACATGTGGAATATCTGTATTCACAAGGTAAATGTTGATATTAAATATATATTTTATAATAATTATCCCGTTTACAGTGTATACTTTAAAGTTGACAACAGGATTTGTATTTTTATTTAACACTCTTAATTTGACGATGGTAGTTTTGGTGGGTATTTTAAAGTGTAACTTTTTGTTAAACAATACTGATAACTGATGAGAATCATCTCTATCTAAAACCATGAACACCGTTATATAATTATAAAACGATAGGATGACGTAATCATCTTATCATCTATACTTGATCTCTCATTAAATTTGGATAAACATGTACCGTTTGCATATAAATACAACTCGACCATTTATTATATGGCCATCAACAATACAACAACGATTAGAAAGGGAGCGCCAAACAATGTTTCCAATACATATACTATCTTTGTTATAACGAGGAATGTCAAATGTTAATAGTACGGTTTACAACTCTAAACCCGCAATAGCTTCATGTTAGCTCTACCGTTGAACGATATTTATCATGTCGTCGATGGTTTGAAAACTTCAGTCTCTTTAAAGGAACCAGCTTACCACCAAATCTCTCTTCTACGTAACTGCGTTTGTGGCAGGTACTTTTTTCATTACTAATTACGTACACTTAGAAATGAGTAATTCGAGGAAATATTTAATGATTAATTTGAAATGAAAATACTTGAACACAAGTCCAGTAGATGACACAATAATATTTGCATTCATCCACCTTGTGCAAAATATGTGTACAAGTGTACGATTATATATATGCTAAAACACAAATTTTGAATCGCCAAACACAAATTATCAGCTTTGAGAGCGATTTAAGTCAGCTTCTAATGAGTACGTTAACGAAGCATAAACTGACACAATGACCAGTAAAGCTCATTTAAGGTAAACGGAAACATAAACGATTATAATGGAAGAGAATGTTTGCATATTTAAGTTCATTTTAAAAGTTGACACTTAGCCATACAAATAGCATGTATTTAGGATCCTTTATATAAGTCCCATACAAATTTACAGATTGTCATGAAATTGCATGAAATTGACCAAAGTCGATTTATGTTGAACATTGTATTGAATTTGAATGTGCATTTGTGGTAATTTAAACTCAAATGACAACACTGTAAATTCATCTGAATTTAAATGAAGAGCGCATTTTACCCTCAGCAATGGTGAAAACACAGTGACATAGCTGTGAATGACACAATATCGGACAATCAACGATACACAGTATTAACCTAACCATTTTGGCAACACTGAAACAGTTAAGTATCGAGGTACCAGATGAGGAAAGGCCCTACTAAGCGGTGTTTGGGTCATTAACCAATGGGTTAATAACAAATTATAAATTTGCCTGAACTGATCCTCGCCATTATAACTGTTCCCGGTACATAAATTTCATGTCCAAACAAATGCAAAGTTGCCAATTAGAACCTTATGAAGATAATGTGCGCAAGCTTAAATGTTCTTAAAGACCAGACTCAAAAAATTTAGTCATGATCCCGAGATCATTAAGGAACTGAACTCGGGCTATATGTGACTTTATCATTTCAAACAAGCTTGATCTTCTTGCTGTGAGTGATAATGGCTAGGCACGGCTGATAGAACATATATCAGTGAACTTGTACCTTCTGACTATAGTAACTTTGGCTTCATGAAATGAAATACGACCATTAAAGGCTCCTTTTTTACGTCTAACAGTGATATACATGTATAGGGCACCACCAACATGATAAAATGACGTTTTTAGCTTTCTTCAACGAGAATGGCCTGTATAAGATATGCATTTATAGACAAGGACATCATAACTGTTGGTGATCATAACATTCATTTAGACAATCCCGCATACAGGCATTCTGCCAGGTTTATGATTGTTCTAGACTCGTGTGGTATGCTGCAAAATATCAGTGAACCCGTTTTAGCGAATGATAAAGCATCGGCAAGTTTTGGAATCTGACAGGCGCCGCGGGATTTATATTTTTACGTCGCGTGGTACAAACCTAAGCGGGCGACGGACAGTACCGATTATTGCAACTATCGCTGACTAAACGAGCAGTTTGAGCACCAGGCGGCAACCGAACGATGATTGTAGTTCACTGCAACTCAAATTTGATGGAAGAGGTATCGATGAATGCAAGTCGGCCGGCCGCCGCCCGAAAAAAACGGGGACCGTGCGGTACTTGTACAGTCACGGTCCGATTCCCATACGACCGTACATTGGTCGGTGCCTTTCCGTGCGCTGGCCGTCAAAATCGGACGATGTTTTAAAATATGACAATCGAACAGCCACCGCCCGATCCAAGCAATCGCCGTCCGGCGATAGAACGGTGCCCGGCCGACGTTTTTTCCTACCTCCCGGATACCGAAAAATATCGCCCTGTCACCGATAGCTTTCAAGTATTCGTTAAACTTCGCCGGCCGATTGTAACTGCTGCCTGGCGGGCACCGTCCAATTTTGCCCGATTTGGTGTATTTCCGTCCGATGGCAGTTCCGTATTTGTGACTGGGGCATAAGCTGGAATGACTAAATTAACAGTTCACCATGAAATTTACAAAATGTAAAAAATATAGGATGTGCAAAACCATATAAATACTTAAACAAGCCTTGATCAAGTATTACTCTGATAAGTAAAATCCTGTTGACATGACCATAAAATGCCTTTTAATGATATAGATTATCATCTAACATATCGTCTTAGGTAGTGGCACAGTGTTTTAGCGACATTTTTATTAACACAATAGAAAGCATTGAATATTATATATTTTCAGGAAATCAGTTTGAAATCAGTGAGTGAAACGAATCATTTCGCAATCTACAAATAAGTCTTGTAAATTAAAACCGAGTCCGACATGTTTTGTTGAATCGACAATGTGCTTTATGACAAAAACTTATTTTAACGTTATTTGGATGTATGAATTTCAACATGAAATCACAAAAATATAACCTTCTACAAATGTATTTGAAATTAATTTGAATCGATAAAGGTCATAACTCTTGAATAACCAAATTTAATCCTTGGTACATTTTCTTCTTTAAAACATAAGGAATATATTCCAAAATTATTTCACAACTATGCTGACTTGTTATACAACTTACTAAAACGTATTTCGATTTGTTAATACGACGACAGCCAGTTTGAGAACCAAAATTTCCATAAAATTATGGCTATTTTGATTATTTACGTTTATGAATTATGTTTTGCTAATTATCCAACCAAATGTTAAATTAATTTTCATTATATGATTAAATGAGCACAGTAAATATGTGTTATCATGTTGATTTAGTCCAAATTAGCGTTGTCGCAAGTAGCAGGGCAGCTCAATGTTTTATCCAGAAAGGCAGAGGGGCATGAAGCAATATATTCAAAAAGGGCATTTTAGCGCGCTGTGTACTTTTAAAAGGGCACATGTGATTCAATGTATTGGCTATCGATATCATATTTATATATACAATTTTTATATTAAAAAAAAACGCATATAAAAGCATGTTGTCACACGCGTGTACCAAATACAAGTTTTGACACACACAATATTCAATATTCACACGGATTAAACCAACGAGAGTAGTACGCGGCTTGTTTTAATATAAACTTGATTGTCTGTAACGTACGGATAAATTTAGGAAGCAAGTTCTGTGGACCACATAATTATATTCTTAGTAATTATATATCGATACTTTATATTTACAAACCTAAAGATGCGTAGCAATTATATAATTACCTTTTTCGTTCCGTCTGTCCTCTGCACACATTTTAATAAACTAATGGTATTTTTTGCCACTCTTACATTCTCCTTCTGAATTTGTGCCAACCTCCGTTTGCACGACGGCATTTTTCGTCTTTCACAAATATAAGCAACAAGTTAATCAATGAAACCTTTTCACAAATTATTGTCCGACGATTTAACACACAAGAACAAAAACAATATACAATAAGATAATTTACTGTATGTCCAATGCACTGATCAGTACTGCTCTACGTATGTAAGGTTCTGATTAGAAATGTTTGAAAGTTTCACACCTCAAGTCTCTAGACAGAGAACCCCACTACCGATATTTGACCCGAAGTTAAGCTACCAAAGGTTTCGTCAATCAATTAAGTAGATTTAAATAAAAACTAATATATCACCTAAATATATATGAGTTTCTACACATACATACTATAAGTCCATATTTCTGGTGTCAGTACTTGTAATTTTACATTTTCGCAGTGCTAAAAGTATTTGTCAATTGAAATAATGAATCGTATTAATTCAAAAAATAATTCCGTAACGAACACTGATAGTGAGAGGGGGAATGTATGTCAAATCTACGAGTGGACGTTATGTATCATTATGTTAATCGTATACGAATCATCAATTAGGCCTGAATGTGACCACTAAATGTCGGATTAAGAATCAGGTTCAATAATCAAGCTGACAATCCTTAGTACAGTAATCGCTTAAATCAAATCGCTTAGAAACGTGTGTTGGCAATAAATCGAGCACAGTAATTGATTTAATAAAATCGATTAGAAATGCATGTATGCAATAAATCGAGCGCAGTCAGAGCGACAATACCAGTAAACAGCAGGTGCCCTTTTCGCAGACAAAGGGCCGATAAAAGTGGTCAAGAGGCAATAAAGATCGTTATCGATTAGGGCGAGTGGCGGCTTTTGCCTTTGAAAATGCAAAGTGGCGCTTCAAAAAAGGGGCATGGCGCCGCTCCGCGCAAAATAGGGCCTGGATAAAACACTAGCACACGTTTGCAGATCTATAAATATGCCGTCTGCATAGTTACGTGATTCTAATCCTAAATTGCTTTTTCTTCCTACACTAAACCCAATATATGTGTTTTTGTAGCTGAATGCTGAAACTGACTACTTAAAACTCGTTCATAGACACGTACTTGCTCAGACAAAGTTCAGATTCAGGAAGTGTTTGCTTGTCATTGTTAGTTGTTGCAATAACATTTATTTCTTAACGAGAAAAAAAACATCACGTCATTATTTAATAGTGTTCTTAAATGAGATTTGTTTAGTTGAAGCGTTAAACAAATAAAGGAATTTATTTAATTTTAAACATGTTCTGTAAATTTGATTTTGTCTTTATAGTGGTTGTATTAAGTTCGGCAATTAAATGTAAGTATTGAAACAAGTCAGAGTCAAACACATGTAAATTGCGTATACATTTTACCACAGTAAGCATTACAATTAAAGTATTAACAAAACAAATTTGTTTGAGAAAAACGCCATTGGTGGGGTTCTTATAATTACTTAGCTGAGTATATATTTGAAATAAAAAAGTGGTATATTTTTAAAACCGTTTCTGCTAATACATTTTTACCCAAGTTATGACAGGCTTGTATATAACCCAGTAAAAACCTTCTTAAAGGTAGTTAAATTTCATTAACTTTACAACAATTATGTTTGCAGCATTTCAAAATCCAGTGATCGATATTATCTTGGTGCCGACTAACATATTGCAATTGGCATACCGAAAATAATGACAATACCAATTTTTACGTATTTGTTCGAAAAAAAGAGGGCACTGGAACGTTTGACGCAGTATTTAGCGTAGTTAACAACTTATCAGTGTGTGATACGTTCGAACAATTAGACGAGATAAATGTTACGTGCATCTGCAAGTACAGACCCCACGTGGTTTGCAACATCACGGATGTAGAACAGGCTGACAATGGAGACACATGGATGTGTCGAATAATTGAAAGCAAAGGAACACATCAACAGAGCGAACCTATTAAATGCACATAGTGGTATGTATAAACAAACTTATATTCCTATACATAAGGTATATATCGAGTATAGTTTAGTTAACACTGATTTATGTAACTTGTTTACCAAAAAAAAAATGACGCATGCATATGCTAGTTTTGTCTTTCGTAAATCAGTTGACATGCATATTATCTATGAATAGATCGTAGATAGATATGAACAGATAGTCAGTTTATCTAGTACGGTTAGAATGGTCTGCCTTGAGAAAAAGAATCGAACACGAGACTGGCGATCTATTGACAGTGATTATCAATCAATAAACACTTCAGTGGAGAAAATGTTTTTTGTTGTGTGTTTGTGCGTGCTCCTTTAATAATAGTCGTATCAATTTTGTTAACTGAATTATAAATATGTGGACAGTTTTCAAATTGTTAATTAAATGCAAAAATGCAATTTATTAACGATCACAACATAACTAAATATGCCAACGAAACTATGTTTGACATGAGAAACATATTTCTCCATTTTTTTAAGATTTACAAACAACAGTACAATAAATTAAATACAAGCAATATGAACAAAAGTGGAACAAATCAGTCAAGTGCACAACACCTTTTAGTGACATTAAGGTACACTTCAATTGTTAAATACATTAGACTGCTATAATGCCTATAAAAGTCAGTCGGCTCATATCATGTATCGTCTATTGTAGCAGCAATGGAACATATCTAAAGAAGCGATCGTTTTCATCATCATTATCATCACTGTCGTCATCACTACCATGATCGTCGTCGTCGTCATCGTCATCATCGCCATCGTTATCGTTATCGTCGTCATTGTCATCATATTAATCATCGTCATCATCATCATCATCATCAACATCATCATCATCATCATCATTATCATCGTCATCATCATCATCATCAGGAGCAACAGCAGCAGCAGCAGCAGCATCATTATCTTCATCATCAGCTTCTTCATCTGCTTCTTCAAAATCATACAAATAATAATAATAATAATAATAATAATAATAATGATAACAATAATATTAATAATAATAATAATAATAATCATCATCATCATAAACAACAACAACAACAACGGCATCATCTTGATCAATATCATCATAAATATCATCATCATCATCATCAGCAGCAGCAGCAGCAGCAGCATCATCATCATCATCAGCAGCAGCAGCAGCATCATCATCATCATCATCATCATCATCATTATCATCATCATCATTATCATCATCATCATAATTATCAGCATCACCATAATCATCATCATCATCAATTACAACACTATTATTATTATCTACATCATCATCAGCAGCAAAATAACAATATCAACAATATCGTCAATTACAAATCAAAAGTATTCTATATTATCGTAATTGAAAATATTGCTCCTTTCATGATAATGACCAATTATTTCGCAGGAAATGCAAAACAAACTAATCACGTCACAAAATTAGTCTACAAATTAGACGAAATCAATGAATCTGAGCTATTATTATATTAATGGGACTGAATCCACATAACTGACAAAAAGATCAAACATGAAACATCATTAAAATGAACGAATGTAAATGAAGAGATATAATATCGAACTTCGTATTTATAGCAGTAGTCACATAGTGGAAGCAAAAACATGCTACAGATGCACTCTTGTTTTAATTACCTGGTCGGGCGCGCAGGTGCGTTGTACGCTGCATCCGTTGGCGGCGGAAACGTTGCGACACACGTAACACTTGACGGCTGTGGAGTCACTGAGTAGAAATCCTGAAATCGTGGTGAACAGTTTTAGTAACACAAATACCACATAACCGTCGTCGTCGTCGTCGTCCTCATCAGCATCATCACGCTCTTAATTATCATCATCTCAACCATCATCATCATCATCATCATCATCATCATCATCATCATCATCATCATCATCATCATCATCATCATCATCCTATTCCATCGCATCACTATCATCACGACTCAGAGCAATAGTATACAAGTTACATATATTTGACATTATTTGCATACCGGCAACAGCATCTGCGCTGATGCACAGAAGGAGGAAATCTGCAATATAGAACCGAATAAACATTCTGCTTCAAATATAACAATTTCGACAATGATTTATTTAAATAACTCATTTATAAATACATGAACTGATAAAGCATATAAATTAGCTTTTTATATTTTTAATGCAATACTTTTAAAATAGTAGTAAATATACAATTTAATAACTATAAAAGGCATACATACATGTAATGCACAATTCTACTTATTGAATAATGTCAGCCTTACTTATATATATATATATATATATATATATATATATATATATATATATATATATATATTCTAATAAGGAACACCAGATAATTTCCATGAAAGTGTAATACCTTTTCACGAAATTTTGAAAAACATTGCCGCTATATTTTGACGTTTTCGTAAACATATTAACTGGGTATCAAGAACAAGTCAAATAAGTTCACACTACTGCATAAAGTAATCTCTTTTTTCTTGTTATGGTTAATATGCAGAAGTATGCCAATATAGTCAATGTATAATGATAAGTGAAATATTAAATACCTACGATGAAGTGAACCTTTCATTGCTCTTTTACACAACATATTTCCTTTTCAGAGGCAATGTAAAGGAATTATAAAACTGGTAAATGTAAATCTAGACCCTAATTCACATCAAACATAATTGTGCTGTACTATCTTGTACTATTATTTGACACAAAATACTCTCTTCGACACATCGACACTTATGTGTGCTATCTTATCTCTTAAACAACATATAGATCTCTGTAAATTCCGTTCCGTGTTGGAATGATCACACCGGCAAAAACTAGCTAGCGCACCGGTCATTTCAATTAAGGTGGAACTACACGGTTTCAAATTAAATTCATTTAATAGTACTTATGTTAAAATAAGAAAGCAATGTGAAAACATTCCTTTCGTTAAACGTATAAACCGCTATGATTACAATAAAATAGGTTCTCTAACATCGATATAAAGTAGAGCGTTATCCTTTGTAAAAGCTACGTATATTGTTTATTATAATGGTAGATCTGCAATAACAGTCTTGCATTACAATTGTATAGTAATATAAACACTGATATATAATACTTAAAGCAGCAGTCCAGAAAGTTGTTATTAAAAATACAATTTTACAGAAATCGTTTCTATTCTTACCGATCAAAAACGCATTGAATTCATGTTGTTCACTAGTGTGCAATAATAACGCTTTCGTACTTTTTGTCGTTTTTTCTGTATACGATAGCTGGTGATGCATCTGTAGCAAACCACAATGCACATTATTATATATTTCGTTCTCACCAAACGTTTTCGAACGTTGAGACGTAGAAAGTATAGAATGCTTTTCGTAAATAAGAAACGGGTTTCAGACACATTAAATAATTTACCGTTCATTAGCACGATTGCAAAATTACGGTGTTTTGAATAAGATTTCATGGGCAGCGGCAAATGTTATCAATAAAACACATGCTATCACGTTTGCACATGTATTTTCCCCATATATTTTGACTTGTGTAATATTTGGGGATTGACCCTATTTCAGATAGTTCTTACGTTTACCACTGCAATTTGAGAATATGTTAATTTTAACCCACTGTTTTCCATATAATGCGTTTCATTCGCAATCAAATTGTAAAATGCCGCTTTAAAGTATGTTGGTTTCACGATGCAAACATTCCATTCATGCTTTAGATAAGATTCCACCAAACGTACATGAACGATATGCACTATTCAAAAACGCTAAACAATACATTAAGAACAGAATAAACCGTTAGATTTAAAATGTCAAGTTACATTGTTTCATGCATAACAATTTATTTTCTGGTTCCACTGTATTCTTGTTTTCTGGAAAATCCGGGAACTTCGCCGAATGTGACTGCCCCGACTACGTCATATCCGGGGTACGATGGCCATTGCACGTGCAACGTTAACGTTCGAGATGTTCCGACTTCCTCGATATTTCCGCCTTCAATGTCATCAGGCACGTGCACCCCGGACGAGGCGATTAAATTGAAGGTAAGACCAAGAATAGTTATATATTTGCTGTCATTGATATAGAAATATCATTGAAATGTACTAGCTGTTTATATTTTACTTATCAAATGTTTACAACAAACATATATTTTGAGTTTCTCCCACATAAGTTTAAGCTGATATTATGGCAGGTAAAATAGGTGCCTAATACGTTACGTAATAAATATTGCAATATTGATAGATCTACGTGCACTTTTTTATTTTCAATGATTTAGAACAAAATGTTTGCAACAAAAACACATTTGAAACACTGCTTTTATTAAGATAAAAGTTATTCACTGGTTCACTGAGAATATTTCAAATGATGATTTAAACATTTTGTATTTTAAGCTGCAACAACTGGAAGCTATTGTGAATAACAAAATACAAGACATTCTGACGGATAATGCAGCGTTAAAACTGCAAGTCGATGCACTGCAAAAACAAGTCATGCAGGTACAAGGTATTTCATCGGAACTCCAGTGCGCACGCGCAACGGCAGTGTCAATCGGAAATGACGTCACTAATCGGTTGAACCATGTCTTACTGGGTAATTCGACAATCCACCAGAGGCATTGCATTCCAGTGATTACGTACCCGTTCTCTGATACCAATAGAGGTATGAAGCCTGCATTATATAAAAAGTATTGTATTGTACTACATACATACTAAGGTATTTTAGTAAACTGATTCTTCGGAGATACCAGCATGCAATTAGAAGCATATTGATATATTAAATTTTTGGACTGTTGTGCTTTAAACATCAACACCTTTTCTTGAAACCAGGCGAGTGTGTGGTTTTTGTTACACTATTGATGTTATCGGCATGTATGACTCAAAGCACTTCTGCATTCAACAAATACGTTATCTTATCATAGCACTCGGACATCACCTGAGCCTAATTTAAACCAATAAGTAAGTATATATCGCTAACCTTATATGAGTAATTTTACTATTGATTTAGAAGATTTTTAAAGGTTGAGGCAAAATACTGGATATGTATAGTGAGTGCTTAGTTTTGATTCGTTTAATTGAAGTTTAAACATTGTTCGCTACTTGCATCCATGCAGTTTATGATGCTCTCAGAGCTTTGATTTCGATATTATGGGACTACTTTGTAGTCTTCACATGGAAATTGCACTCAGCGCTTTGATCTCTCATTCTCTAGACTGCCTAGAAGTCTACGCAAGGAACAACACACGACCGGGTATGTATGACATCCAGCCTGACCAGTCACCTGTGAAATTTAAGGCGTGGTGCGAGAACGGGTGGACAGTTGTACAGAGACACGTGGACAACAATCTAGAGTTTGCCTCTAAGTTGGTATATTTTATGGAATCTCATATTGTGTTTCGCTTTGAGTTTTTCCTTTTAAGTTGCATCTATCATTGGGTATCTGTTAGTTTGTGTCTATTATATGTATGTTGAATCCGATATTTGGTGTCCATCAATGTATTTTTTGTTCTCTTAGTTTAAAAGAATGTGTTGGTATCTTTCAGTTAGCGTCACTTATTTTGAATTTTTTATTTGATATATTTAGGTTGTGGCATGTACATGTATATTTTATTTTGTACATCTGGTTTGTCTCTCTTATTTAGAATCTTAATCTCTTTTTCATAGCTTGGTACGTTCAAATTCGTATAGTAAACCTCTCAATCTGCAAGTTCGTACATTGGAATGATATATCCTTTATATTGGAATGATATATCTGTTTGAGCCTCAGGTTAGTATTATCGTTTTATCCTTAAAATGTTAAAAACTAATTAATGTGGCAGAGACTTCAGTGCCGTCGCAGTTTTGTTAATGATTGTGCATCTAGCAGGGGAGATCATTTGTATTTCATTTAAAATCAGAACTACATGAGAGTTATATCGCCATGTTTCTTATGCCTCAGATTCTGGGACGACTATCTGATGGGGTTCGGCGACGCCAAAAGCAACTACTGGCTGGGTCTGGAACACATGCACTACATTACAGGTACCGGGCAGACGCTTGGCGTCAGAATAAAGTCATTTGCATGCAAGTAACTGAAAGAGCATTTTTTTTCACGGTGGCCTTGTTTCATAGCACAAATTTAATATCCAGCGTAAATACATAATTGTTATCAAAATAAGAGGACAATTTATGTTGTAAGCTCATTAATAGAGAGCATAAACGAGGGAATGACACTGAGTCAATTTTTAAAAAATTCAGCTGTCTGTTACTTGCGACATTACGCTTTTTTTTCGTATAATATTATAATTGAGCAGGGTTATTAAAAATATGTACATGTAATTAGAATGTTGAGAATGCGCGAATTTCAGACCGCTTAATAAAATGCTTTTACATTATTTAAACTCGCGGTTTACTGTTTATTATTATTATTAATTATACCGTTTGTCAAGAATGAGCGAAATTAAGAAACCGCTAAATCAAATGATTTAACAGTTTTAAACTCGTGGTTTACCGGTAATGCATAAATTTTAACTGTGGTTTTGCCGACAAACAACAATTAATAGAAAAATATATGGTCTTAATTATTAATAATTCTAACATGATACTCGCTAATTTTTCTATAGACAAAGAACACAATTATCGTTGTAACATGTAAACTACCCAATAAACAACGCAAAAAGAAGTTCCGATGCTGAGCGGAGCATAGTTAAATTAAGTTGCAAATACAATTGCAAAATATATGTCAAATCATGTTAGAATTGAAATAATTATCGCACTATCGTTTTTAATCGGCCAATAAACAACTCGTTGTCTTTCTGATACGTGGCTATTAAATCACTCGGTCTATTAATGCCCTTGTGGTTAAATTCCTTCGCATCAAAACTACAAATCGGTGTTTATTGGCTGATACACAACGATAAATCGAACAATTATTTCTTAATTACATCAGCCCAGAACGACTACACGATACGTATCAACGTGATTGGGTATACTGGGAAGCACTACTGGGCCCAGTACGACGGCTTCACCGTCGACACGGAGGTGAACAACTTCAGGCTTTCTGTTGCAAATTATACCGGTAAATAAATTCGCCGTTTGTGTGTAAAATAATTGAAGCAAGTTTGAAAAAGAAAATACCGAAAATACCTATATCTATATTCAAAGGCATATAACATCTCTGGATGCCATGTTATGAATTGTACAATGCAATCGGTAATTTAAACGGTAATATCGTTAATATTGTAGTAAATAATATATACGGTCCTATTAATCATCTAGCCATGTTGAAGAAACAAACAACATTCCAGTGTTAGCGGCAAAATTATTGAATGTAACACTGTTAAGAAGTAATGTTATAAAAAATAATCTCAATTGGGACATAAAACTAATAACACTACTGTTCGGAAGGGAATGACACATGACTTAAATTATATAAAATGTCAGAGTTATGTAAATGGCGAAACCATTTGAGAATACTAAGTAATGGACCTTGCGAACAAAAAAACTTTGCTATCAGAAAATGAAGCAGGAAAACACATGTTGATTGTCTGTTTTCTAACCGTCGCAGGGAATTACCTTGACGGTTTTGCTAATTCAACTGGTGACTTTGAACAGGCGACCATGGGCAGAACAACTGCATTGACAAGACGTCTGGAGGGTGGTGGTTGCGACGTTGTGGTAAGTAGGTGATGTATGTGCCGTTATCGTTTATGTATTGACGTCACAATGATAATAAAGCTACGTGATGTATGTGACGTCATCGTTTATGTACTGACGTCACAATGACACCAAAATAACCATTGGACATGTCAGGAGGGTGCGTTGTGACTCGTTGTGGTCAATTCGTAACTATGCTAAGTTGTTATTTGTATTAAATTGTTTTATTTTATGGGTTAAATTGTACTTGTTGAACTGTATTTTGCTATTTAGTATTATTTAAAATGATGGTTATTAACGATTCAGCGAAAATTAAACTTTGACTACTTTTCTGTTCCATTCGATACGAATCTCAAAAATATGATACCCACAACATCGCAGCAAATCAGAATCTGTCTTCGATGGGCAGGCAGATGCATGTCATCGTCTGTCATGAAGATCATCCCGAAATCAGCTCTCTCATATCTGTAGATTTAAGAACTGAATGTGAAAATAATAAGTGTTATGTTTTTAATACCACCGTAGTATTTGATATGAAGGAACATAAAATCATATTGTTTGTAGTGTATACTATCATCAGAAGTGGGATTTGTTTGTTCTCATCCCGCCTCCAAACAACATCACGATTGAGGCCAATAGAGTTGAAAGAGTGGGCTAAAACGAGGACGAGAGAGAACGGGTGGTGACAGTAAAAGAATGGATTAGGGGTTTATGAAATAATAACAGAGAGAGAGAAAAAGAGAGAGGAGAGGGAGAGAGAGAGAGAGAGAAGAGAGGGAGAGAGAGAGAGAGAGAGAGTGTATGAAATGCGAGAATGGATGAGATGGAAGTGATGGTAAGAATATAAAGAGTGAACTTGAGAAGGGAGAGTGAGTAAGAGGGGAAGTGTGTATGACAGAAGGAACATTACAGAGAAGGAGGAGGAGTTAAAATGAATACCGGTCCATCGGACAGAGTACAAAATATCTGCATTTAATGACTGCAGACAAGACCTGAACTGGGCCAAAATGTAACCATATTGATATTATATGTAAAGTGTTTTGAATATTTACAAAGCAAGGAAGGCATTCCGACATGGTAACGTGATACTTCAATTACTATCATTTATGCACATCATGTTATAAACCAAAAACAAAAGGAAATACAAAACAACAATTAAATTGTGTTCCTTTGATTATTACAAAACGCGTTTTGTCCTTTCCAGTGATATACTGCAACTCTTGACTTCATGTCCTAAATGGTGTAGTGGTAATGCGTTTGACTCTCGTTCTTCAGGTTCCGAGTTCAAACCCCACCACGTACACATTACTTTCCGATTTTAAATTTAAGCTTTTCATTCTTTTTTGACGTCGGGCTATTTCATTAAAACAGCCAGAATATAATAATATTTTACCTTATGTGATCTTATACATAACATGCACATCTTACTTAATTCCATATGCTGCCACCTTCGTACCATTTATTTAATAGGTCAATAACTAATATAAATTGTTTAATGGATATTGTATTGTTCATTAAAACTTCAATCGAAAAACATTATTTTGTCCTCGAACAAATAGATAGATATAATTGAAATGCCTTCAACTACGAAACAGATAGAACACAACGACCTTATTTTGACACTAATTAGTTTTACTATACTAATTATACATTGAATTCTTTATACCTTATAATAAACCTTGTTACATTTGATAAAAACTTTACTTTAATGTCACTTTGTCATGGGAATTTGTTCACGGAAATAGTTATTTAAGATCGTAAAAACGCTTTATAAACACGAATAATAATAATACAAAGTATCTGCGTATACAGTGCAAGAAAAACTCGTTTACTGTATAATACATTAGACACGCAATTGTATTACGTTTCTAATAAAATATATAAGAAAACAGTTTCCCTCTATTATCATTATTTTTTTTACAAACGCCGAATAACAGTATTATTTCAGAAGATAAAAGATCATCAATATAATACATATATTATTTTAAACATATTTTGTATCATTACGTGTTCTTTATATAATTTGTTTTTTTCTAAAAAGGAACCTGACAAAAAGCGATCTAACAAATATTTTCATTTAGCACAGTCATGCAAACAGTTAATTGTATTTACACTTAAATGTGTTGTACATAATTATGGGCCAAGTGTGAGGTTCGGGCGCAAGTAAACCGGTTTAAACCCCCAATGCTTTGCATTGACCATTCTAAGGCGGTGTCCCCAGTTTTAGTTATGTGTTTGTTATGTGTTTTGGGGATGTGCCGCGTGGTTTTTGGCATTGGTCACTTGTCATAAATAAAGGACCTCGGGCTGCTAATAAAAATCTCCTGCTGTTGCAGCTGGAATTTCACGTCATTTATATTTAATTGGTAAGAGACGGTCAATACAAGGCTCTTTACTACCGGGTGATAAACCAGCCGTGCAAACAGTATTTAACCGATAAAAAACGGCCAATACTTTACTATCTTAACTGTCGGGTGACGAACCAAAATACTTCATTGCTCTCTTAGGTAACGAGCGTATCGTATATGTTCCGTTTGGGTAAAATATCACCGGCGTTACAGAACGTATCAAAGCAAACGTAACCTGGTTCCATCGTATAGCAACGGGTTGATGGTTAAGGTATCTAGCTGTTGCCTTGGCAACGACGCTAATGACAGAAAGGCAGAAGAGTTTAGTCGACGCTGGTAAGTATACTCTTTATTCTTGTCAAATTATAACAATTTAAACAAAAATGCAATTGAAGTGTAATATATTTTTTTTAATGTCGTTCTGTATTTAAAATAGTAAATATGGGATTTATAAATGAGGTAAACTAGAAAAAAATAATCTGAATGTCAATGGAAGTTTAATTTAAAGAATTTTGAGTTCTACAGTATTAAAATGATATTTTTAAGCTTCAGTATTATATGGCCCTTTTTTCTTACAAATGACTAATATTTCTATAAATAAGTAAAATAATTCTTAAAGGGACTATGTCTTTAGTAATAAGCAATTGCATTTCTCAAAGTTAATAACAATTAATTAAGGGACAATGTCAACGAAATATTGGCTTCCAATTGCATTATACATTACATTATATGATATATATGCGCTATACTAACACTTGTGCATTCAATAAATAACAATACTATAATACGCAATAAGATATTTGATAAAAACAAATTACCAAAAAAGTCAGAAAAAACAACAAGTGGGTATCGAACTCACGACTTAGGAGCCATACTAAGAAATGACAGTAGAAAGCTCTTTACACATCAGAACAAGGGCCAAACAAACACGATCCTTATTACAAATTGATTTTTATATCAGAATGCGTGCACTCTTTTTCCATTATATATACCCTGTTTTAACCGTTATTGTTTGCCAGTATAAATAAATAATTTTCAGATTTTTAAATTAAATTGTCCCCTTGAGGCCCTTTTCAATGACATAGTCCCTTTAAAATTTACGACATCAATATACGTTAGAAATAAAGTGGTTAATTTGCGGTGTACTATTGCACAGAAGTTAAAAAAAAAAAAATGCCTGACTGATTTTTGAAATGCGTACACTCAAAATAGTAGTGAAAATAAAATTACTAAAGAAATGGGTGTACATGATGAGAATCGAACTGGGGATCTTTAGTACAACAGTCAAACGCCTTAACCACTGCGCAAATGAGGATTTATTTGGTACAGGTACATGATGACATTAAAAAGAGGACCTGTTTTAAAGAATCAAAGGACAAAACAGAAACATTTCGAATTGTAATCGCTTACACTTTTTATTTTTCTGCATAACGCTTTTATTGTTCAACTAACGTACTGAATTATATATTTTTTATATATTAATATTAAAACATGTTTGCATAACTTAACAGGTAACAACTCTTAACCATTAAACTATTTTAGGTTTAACGGTAGTTTCCAACATTTAGAAAGCTAAATATCGTAACGAAAGTGTTACATGCTATACGTTAATGGATTGAAAACCTGTACACAAATATACACAATCAGTGTATAAACAGTTAAATATTTACTATATGTAGCTCATTTAAGCTCAGTCAGCAAATTATATATGCGGACAGTTCGTACTCTGTCCGTTTGGACGGGGTTGACAGACCGGGCTCTAGGAGCCCACCATCATCGGGTACTGGTCTTGGTAGCCCGATGTCTTTAAACATATTATGCTATTCAATAACCATGCACTCCTTCTTTCTGTCCCAATTGTTTTACTTATGACTTCCCACATACACATCCGTCTCTCAATTCCTCTTTCGCTCTGTTTTTTCTCACTCACTTTTCTTGTTCATCTACATTTACTTCGACACTTTCACTAAACACTCACCCTTTAATCTCTCTTGCTTCTCACTCACCATTTCTTCCCACTATATCTTTATTATCATTATTTGTCACTCGGTCATTATTGTTACCTATCCGTCGCATTCTTTTTCTCACAAGAATTCTTCTGTCTTCCTCTCTTCTCACTCAATCTCATTTCTCTCTCTCTTAATTCGCTCTTCGCTCTCTTCCGTTTCACTCTCTTTTTTTTTCTTTCTCCCGTTCTTCATTCTCTCTGTCTCTTTCTTCTCTCTGCCCCTCGCTCTTTATTAGCTCTCTCTTCTTTTACTCTTTTTTTATCTCCACCCTCCGTACTTTCTCACCTCTTTCTCCCTTATTTACCCCCTCTCCCTTCCTTCGCACTATATTTTCTCTCTGACTCTACGTTTACTTTGTATTGCTTTATTGTTTATAACATGAGCAACAGTTTTTAATTTGTCCAGAAAATAATGTTAGGCAGTTAATTTCTGAAAGTGTGTGTTTCTATAAATTTAAATGAAGCTAGTAAATAGTATATATAAATTCATATGATTCAATAGTAGACATGTATAAATATATGTTAGAAATCTCCTTCGAAATGTCTAGTTTCTGGTATAAAACCTCTAAATGATAAATACTAATATTGTATTGAAACTTGGAATTGCTTTGTATGTGGTCAATGTTAATACGGCAATGAATGAACGAAGGAATTTAAATGTCAGTATTTTCACACAATGTTATCTGTTGATAAATAGATAGTACAGATGTACATATATTAATATTCGTGTTCACGCATGGAAACTATCTTTGAACATATGAAACACAGCTTGAGTTCTCCAGTATTTTGACCATCTGAATAACGATGATAGATGTGCTCCTCAAAACCAACCAAAATAGTTCTGGTAACTAACACTTAACATAACTCACACGTTTCATTTTATTAAACAGTTGGTATTTTGTCACAGCAGAACGATGATGGCTTGACATGTGTCAAACAATGAATATAACAGATTTAGTCCGTAGTGATGTCAATTGTGTTATTTTTAACGTTATCGAACAATTAATGTAATCCACTCAGCATGCGATGTTATTTTCATTTTTGACAAATCGCCAGTTATCATGCAATCTTATTTAACGAAATGTCACGTTCCAATTCTAGGACCAAAGCAGCGGTAAATCGCATTCTGATTGATATCATTTAAAGTATTTCTGCCATAAGTTATCTTATTATTTATAAATGTTTACATGTGTTTTACTCACGTCGGCCAAATATTTGGTTATAACATACCTTTAGGTTAACTGGAGAAATGCATGACGCTGATAAGACTAATGTGAGCCTAAATAAGTTAAACAGTCTGTAGTGTTTGCTTATTTACTTTGTATTCTCGGTCCGTTATACATAAATAATAACATTGTACAAACGCGTACATGTGCAAACAATCTCAACTTAAAAAAAAATGACACAAGTAAATTCCATTGCTTAATATACATCAAATATTAAACATCCAGACAATGAAGTCACATACAAAACACACAATTAGTAAAACGTTTCGCTGTATAAAATAGCAAATATATACTAGTATACATATGACATAGAAACTACGTTTTCAAAGACTTTTTTGCAGCAGTTAAATATGAACCCTCTACCCTCAAACAAAAATTACATTTAAACCAATTGTATATTTTCAGCCCTGTCGTGGGGAGACCCGGTGATAGAGACAGTGGGCACCCCCTCATACAGCTACTCCTTCAACGGTCATGGAGAATATGTTTTCCTAAAATCCGATAAAGGGTAACACACAGTTAAATGAACATTTGTAGAACATATAAACTAGATTACTTATGCTTTATGTATTAATTAATATAAACATATATTTGTGAGACCCCGCATTAATAAAACAGAAATGTTGTTTGACATGGTTTTGTATGCTGGTTTGATGCCTGTCTGGTCTCCAAAATACTGTATCTCTTGTGTTAAATTTCTACCTGATGTACTATCATTTGAAATGTATGAAGCACACTCGGATCAATAAAAAACATATCAACGTGCTAAAAAATAAATTACGTTGAATGTTAAATTCATAAATACATAATACATAATGAGGCGCGTCGTGGGAAAAGCGGACTTAATGCATGTGCGTACAGTGTCCTCCCGGATTAGCCTGTGCAGTCCGCACAGGCTAATCCATGACGTCACTTTCCGCCTACAGTGGATCTATGTTTAGAAGAGACTTCCTTGAAACAGAAAATACCATACCAGCGGAAAGTGCCGTCCTTCACAGACTAATCCGGGACGACACTTAACGCACATGCATCAATACCGGTTTTCACACGACGCGCCACATATGTTTTAATTTCAGGTTAGAAATCCAAGCAAAGTTGGATTATTTGGTTCCAGGGAACAATGATTCAACTATATTCACGGCGATTGTTTTAGCGGTGTGTTGTAGATTCGTTTTAAACTAACTATTTTATCCTAGATAACATTGTTTATTGAAGCTTTTAAATTATTGCAGTACTGCTTACACGTTCATGGATCATTGTGTCTGGAAAATCTCACTCTAACGCATTGCGGGGATCGTATGTAATATTGTTTTCTCTGAGGTATGATGTACCGATTTCTATTCAGACAGTCATATACAACACACAACTACAGATTACTTCATAATAGTGTCCATATGCATAATAATGTAAAATAGTATCACAGTTACACACACATGTGACAGTGGATCACTAAGGATCACAAAGATCACCACGCAGACTTTGGATCACTAGAATAAAGATCGTTAATGATCAAGCCTTCAAATAAACAGGCATAAAGAAACTCATATAGTAATTACGTTTAAAGACCTGAAATACTTATTCATCTTTACATATACAACAATAAGATAATGCATGTGTCTAGCGACCCGCTTAAATAATTATTGAGACATGTAATTACATTTGAACAGGTGCATATAAAAGAATTCTTTACAAAGCAATCATACATCACAGTTATATAATACATACACAAGTTATATTTTCCTTATACACTTACGTATACACATTACAACATGTATAAACATACAAAATGTGGTTTGGACTTTTCATGTACATAGTCTTCTTTCGCCTCTACTCTCTCTGACTCTTGTATGTTAGATCTGCAACATTAGAATCATGGTGCACCATAGCAAGAAACTGATTATTAATATAGACTTTCTTCATCAAAATAACAGAACAATGCCATCTCGATTACAGGTGATACTGCACATACAGTCCAATACAAAATAATACTCACTATGATCAAAACACTTAGTATAACATTTTAGATGGCTGCTTACACTCTAACTGCCTATGACACATAGATGAAAACAGAGTGGGAAACAGTATCCTGACTAAACAGTTTTTAAAATCGATCAACTGTGACGACTGGTCTGTCTGGACACAGGGATATAATTAACTTATCTGTCAGAGTTACTTAAAATTCTACCTGGTTACACGTTCACAGCGATTTTTTCTTGGAAGTCACACTCAGAATCTGTGAAAGTTGCCTTATCTGCATGCAACTGGAATATGGATTTAAAGCAAAACATCTTTGCAGTTTTTTTTAATATGCTTGAGGTATTCTTTCTGTTATTGTATCGAGGACCCTTGTCTAGAGCGTGAATTACGATAGAAAATAATACATTGGTTCCAATGTAAATTGTGTGTTTTTTATTCGTTGCGTTAACTAACATTGATAGTATGTTTATACTATACAGGATAAACGTGTCAACAAATCCATTCAACTCGAATTCAATAGATCATAAAAGCACCTTTCAGTTTACTTGGACGATGGAACCCTCTGGAAGACAACATACACCTGCACAACTGGACCTCCAATTATAACCTCTGGATTTATTATGATTTGTTTGCGGCCGCCCTCGAAGGGATTCCACATAATTCCTAATCTACGATTGAATAACATAGGAATAGTAAGTAAACAAATATAACAAAACAGTTTCTTGTTGCTAGTAACGTCTATAACAAAACATGCAAGTATGTTTTCTGTTTTGTTTAATAAAAATAACGTGATACACTTTTACACTTACAATTACACAATAGGCATCCGTTTCCATTGTGTTTTGTAATGTGTACTTATGACATATCCAAATGGCTGTAAACATTAACGTATTTGCACAAGGATAAGAAACATATCTTTACTAGAGTATACATGTCGGTAAATCTTTGAATATCAAAACACTTAACATGTATTAAAAAAAGAACAACAACAACACACCATGTTGATACGCTTTGTGATATTCTTCCACGCACAGGAAGTCTCGACCGATGGGAAGTTCATGAATATCAAGGTAATGTCTAGACCAGCGCTTACAAACATGACAGGTCTGGCGGGAAATGTTCAAGAAGGTTATTATGTGTCACAGTATGGTACGAGATACGCGGTGAATTCCAGCGAGCATGACATGTTTGACTACGGAGAATCGTGTATGTATCTATTTTTTGATATTATACGTAAAATCTAGCACACAAAGCATACACTACATCTCTTTTTGCTACCACGGGCTAAATAAGCTGTTTGTTTTTGTTTAAAATATATTTTGCGATAAGATTTGAAATATGTTCGCATTTTGTTGGGTAAATTACAATCGGTTATTCTATCAATTAATTTATTTGATATTATATTTTTTCAGACAGTAAAAAAATAGTACAATTTATTTGATATTACCGGCTTTGTACTTATTTTGGTTTTCACAATTTGATTTCAGGGTCCGTTAGAAATGACCCCAACACAGCTCATTTTAATTACAATTTGACCGGAGGTAACTTCAGCTACTACAACGTATTTTTGAAACCTAGATTTCTTGAAGATCTCCTTGACAATACAACGGCCTTGTTTGAGGGATGCATTCTGGCTAATGCGACAGCAATTATGGAGATATGCAAGAACACATGGGATAATATGTTGGACAAAGCTTGCATGTTTACGATGGCAAGGACATGTAACAGGTCACTTGCCATGGCAATACACAATGCAGTGAAAAAACAGCATGAGGATTTCATGAGAAGGAGTAAGACGCCAACATTTAATGGAATTTTAAAATACTTATAAATTCACACGTTGATTTCATTTGATTTGATAGTATTTGTCTAAGATTCCGATTGCCGTGCAGTTTATGTCAAGCAATTCATTCTAGAAGCTCATAAACAACGACAAACGACAACGATTTAGTTAATTAGCGAATCTTTGTATTTTGAATGCACCAATAAACTCATCACCATGAATCCAGAGGTCCAAAGAAAATATTAGGAATTGAAACAGTATATTATATAAATATCATAGGCAGTGGAGGGGTATAGAAAATATTGCATCCCGAGGAGAGTGATGTCAACCGAGGCCAAAGGCCGAGGTTCATATTACTCCTCGAGGGGGCAATATTTACTATACACATTAAAATGCCTGTGATATTTATTTTATTATACTGAACAAAAATATTGTAATTGAAAGAACAAACTAATCGTACATTCAAACTTAGTGTATTGTTGGAAAATCAAGCGCTAATCTACATTATTTAAAAAAACAACAACACTTTAATAAGCGCCTACTGATCATTAGCTAATACGAATTTCAAGGAAAACCCGAGTTGCTATTTTTAGGCCCACGCGCGGGATATATTTAAGTCACGCGCGGGGTAAATTAAAAATTATACCCCGCTCGGTTATATTACTTGCCAACGCCATGACATATTAAAATTATGAAGTGATGGGTATATGGAATTTTACAATGTGAAAACGAAGTGAGGTATAATAAAATGTTCTGTTATTTTCAGTAAATATGCCCCCATCCTTTCTCAGCACGCTAGTGAATTCGACGACATTGATTAACAAGGAAAATAACTCTTGGATTTTGAAACTGACGGAGAAGATCTGGGATGAAAACTCAAGCAATCTGCGTTTTGAAGTGGCACCGATGATTATGAATGAAATGAACATAGGTTAAGTACAAAACGATTTAAATATACAGAGAAGAAACAATAATAAACGAACAGCAAACAGATGGCGTACATACGCCTCGTACGCATTGATTCAACGTCACAATGTTAAACACAATAGTAGGGGCTAAACTTTAAATCAATATACTACGATCAAATATTTACAATTCGCTTATTAAAACTTTTTGGAAGGTATGCTCATAAAACGACCACATGCGCTAATAACAACTATGTTGCTAGTAAGATGAATTATACTGCAAACACGCGAGTAATGCATTAGTAAAATATTTTACCAATCAGAATATCTTTAAATGCACATATACTAACGTTTAATATATCACATGTACGTGTATTGACGACGGCGTGTTTAACTGGACGGTAGGCACTGCTTTGCGGAACATCAGCGAGAGAACAATACGGTTCATTGTGAATGACACATACAACATGTCAGCTGAACACAGTGTCAGCTTGCGGTATTGCGGGTGTGATGAGCCCGACCAGTGTAGATTCAGGAGTGAGGATGATGGTATATTTTAGAAATAAAATTGGTGTAGTATTATAACACATTTTTAAGAATTAAAAGTGACAATACAAAGTACAAATACAAACACAATTATCGAGCATTGATAATATTCTGACTGACTGACTGACTCACTGTCTGACTGACGGACTGTCTGTCTGTCAGACTGATTGATGGACGGACGGAAGAACTGACTGACTGACTCATTTACACACACATTTACTCACTCGTGAACTTATTCATGCATTCGCTAGCCTACTCACTAAAGCCCTAACTCATGCACTCAAGCACTCACTGACGCATTCATGTTATTGATATGTATTATTTTTACAATATTTAAGCCAACGCGGAATGCGCATGCCCAAACCGATATGCGACTGGAACATTCTGCGAAATCAAGACAAGTCCATGTGACAAATACATGTGCTATGACAAGCACATTTGTGACCACACGGAAGTCAATGGAAATCCATGCGCATCTTGTTCTCGAGGATTCTATGATGAAATGGTGGGACAGACGCAGCACTGTTTAGGTACATGCAGTAGTTAACCCAATGTTATTAAGTTTTTTTTATCACTTACCCTGGTCAAAACAGATGTACATGTTTCCCCATTAAACGACCATTGCACGTACTTAAACACTGTAGTACGGTAAATGATGTTATTTTTGCAAGAGGACATTTGTTGGTAAAGAAACCTATGCGCAATTTATCGCTTTAGTACGGTATAAAAGTTTACACGTTTTGCAAGAATAAAATTGTAAACAAGGTATTCCAAACATTCTTCTTTTATACAAATTATGATAATGCACGTGTATCAAATAATAATTCAACTTATGTTATCGATATCTGATATTCAACGAAACTGTTGTGTTAAATAATATGCATTAAATATTTGTTCAATTTTACAAGATTTAAACGAATGCAACGATACCCGTACCAATGACTGTGAACACATGTGCCACAATGACGTAGGTTCATACTGCACATGCCATGTGGGCTACATATTACACGCGGATAACAAAACATGTTCAGGTATTTAAATGAGATACTTATTTTTTTGTAATATTTGATTTAACAGAAGTGAATTTTTTTTTTTATGGAAATCGTGCCTGTTTCCTAATTATTTTTTAACCTATTCTATATAATGTGATTTGATGTGAAATACACACCGGTATACAAGGGTATTGATATTATACTTTTCTTAAATTGTCGTTTTAACTTTATAGAATGCTTTACCATCATTTTACATATTAGTCGACCCCAAATACAAAAGTGTGCTTTATATGTTCTGTTCGTTTAGCATCAATTTGATCACTTTTAATTTAGTGCAATAAGTATTTTCAGACATAGACGAATGCGCTTTAGGCAAAGTTTCATGCACGAAACTTCACGAGGTGTGCATGAATCTACCAGGACACTACACGTGCGTATGTGAGACAGGGTATGACAGTGCGACACCTGGCGCCGAATTCAAGGCAAAGGGTATGCCATAAATGTAACTTAAAAGGTATACTTTAGCCGCTTTAAAGGTGGAAGTCATCAAATGGTCAAACTATAAAGTATAAAATATAAAAACAGTTATTTAAATGTCTGGTAACATTATTATTGTATGTTTAAGCTTAGGTTATACCCTGGACTAGGAAACGATTAATTTGTTAATATTGTTTAAAACATTGGCCTCCAAGAAAACTGTTAATTAACAGTAACTTTGGTTATTTGATAATGATTGTGGCGACTCGGTCTTTATCCGAATATTCATCGTTCATTTTTCGGCAAAATGCGTGAAACTATTAGAACTCAAGGAACTTCGGTGATTTTTGTTGTGTTTAAAATGTAAACAATTCGGTTCAAACAGCACTTTTCAAATACCACTAATTTTAAGAAAATGTAAAATAGTTTTTTGATGATAACGTTTTATTGTATGTGTTTGCAAAATCTTAATTAAAAATGTTAATGATAGTCTTAACTTGCAGCACCTTGTGTGTCTGTGCCTTTAAGACATATTAAGTATCAAAAGATGTATTTATTAGTCGTGTCATATTTCAAGAAGGTACACCTTTGACACCAAGTTTATGAATAGCTTTGCATTGTAACGCAAATTTTGCTTCAATATTCAACTCATATGTATTTTTTGAGTTAATTTTTCTTACCGTCATTGGAATACTTTATACATTTGTGATAGTGTAGTAGTTGTAATAATGATTTAATGTATACATATATATAATGTTTTGCAATAGGAATTATTGCAAAAGGTTATATATACATTTAATCATCACAACGATATTGATTTAATAATCATATTTTTTATAGCCGAATCCCTCTCCTTTGTCAAACTGAGTTACAGTATCGATACTATCATTCATATCAACATTTCCCGCTTCCAGAACGATATAACGTTACAGGTAGACCACTTATGTAATACAATTATTGCAAAATTTACTTCCGTAATAAGTATGTAGTGTTAAGTATACTTGTATTGACGATAACAGCCTATGACGGGAAAATACTTTTGCTCTAGCAATTCGTAGAAGTGCTGCAGTATGTATAATTCTCGCGAATAGTTCCCACTTTTTATGTCGTTTAATACATTACATCTTTTCTTATTTAAGAGCCATTACAACTGAAGGATTTCATGTAACATCAAACTTGTATTCAATGTAATATATTTGTTGAGGTGTATGAAGCCGTTGTGCTTATGTTCGGTACTACTTACTAATTCTGTAACGTGAGTTGTTTTAACCACAACCAATACTGGAAAAGATATAATGTTTTAGATGCAATGCTGATTGTCAATTATTGTGGAATGTGATCAAACACTGCATGTTTCAATGAGTGACAGAAATACCCCTTTAGCGTAATAATCTGAAGACGAACTATTCTAATGACACTGATAATGATTTTGCATTATAGAATCCGAGCATTAGCGAAGGAACGCTCTCAAGTGGAAATTCTCTGATTGATCTTCTTCGACAGCTAGGCAGTTCCGTTGCACAAATAGAAAACAAAAAGTAATCGCATGTGGCCTGCTTGTACATACACAATTAGTTTACCTTTTTCGTGCGTTAAATTTTAACATTTATTGTGAATAGAATATAGAAAGTTGAGGTTTATTTTGTAAAGAATAAAGAAATTTAAGGTTTTATTTTGGCAAGTAATTTCTACAAAGTAATTTAGTAACTTTATTTAATATTTGGTTCTGCGTATGAATAAACTCTATAAGATATAGATTTCGCGCAATCAATCATCTCTTTCTATCGTCAAATTATATTAATACAATATAAGAAACAAGATAAGAACAACAATTTTTGTTTTATACAGCATTGTACCAGTCTTTATACAGCTTTGTACCAGTCTTCAAGATTCCTAAGACAGTTTTTTTTGCAGAGTTCTTGTAAACCTGTAATATGCTTCTTTTTATTTTTTGTCTTTTTCCAGATCACCCGATATAAACCAAGACGTGACATTCTAAGGATCTGATATATACTAAACCTTACTCCTTAGAAACTAAATAGTGATCAGATACCACGTTTTAGGATTGTTTTTAATTAACTTTAATTTACTTTGTTAATTATACATTTTAAAACTATAACTCTGCTGATTATTTGTGTGTATATAAGTTTTAAATAACATTGCTACTCCGGCTGCATTTTCATTAGACAGTAGTGAAACTGTTTTAGCAAAACTGGTTCACAATTTGTTTTTTCTTGAAAAATTATTTAAATATAAGTGTCTTCAATATAACTTCATGTTTTAATTGATTACGACGTACACTTTGTTATTGAATGTCATATGCGTGTCTAATAATACTTAGTAATAAAAAAGATGAGTTTGTATACGTTTTACTTTATTTGTTATTTCAAACATGCAAAATACATGTATTACACGTATTTTTTCCTGGAGGTAATACGAAATGGAGTTATATATATACAATTAAAGAGATCAATAAACGCCATGGCAACATACACAGGGAGACAAATAAGGTAGATTGTTTTCTTATAAATGAGAGTTATTATGTCAGTTTTAAAGCAGTTTCCTTTTAAACAAATACAATGTGTCTTTGAGTTATAATTAATCCCCACAAATAAGCAAATATTTACGTAACTCGGATTATGTTGATACTTATATAAAGTAGTACAGCGCAAAGTAGTTTACACGTAGATAGCTTACGTACCTGGTAGTTCAGAGGTCATACGTTGGGGATAAATGTTTGGATGCCTGTTTTAAAAATCGAAAGATAAACTGACCGCTCGATACCAGCCGAACCCAATATAATTCCCAATTTTCTATGGTTGTTTCGAAATTTCATAATTTGGAAACAACGTTCACTCCTATTAGTATTTGTATTAATAGGAAATCGTGAATCTAAGCTATTTTTTACTGTAATTAGCCTCATCAACTAATTTCATTGAGAAATAATGATACTGTTGTGCGTTAGATCACAAATCCTTGCAAGGTGAAATAATCGCGTCGTTTCAGCGTATTTGAACTGGAAAATAAATCGAGATAATTTAAAAGCGTACAGATTCAATTTCTGTACAATGCTTTAAAATAATCGATGCTGTCGTTAGTGGGATAAAATATACACAGTTATAAATTGTGTATATCTGTACATTCGTTGTACGGATAAATACGGTGAGTTCGGTTTTACACCTGGCGCAATAGACTAGTGGCTAGTGTATCTCATATTGAACCGGATGTGACGTAGTGATTGCGTTGTATTATATTGTACAATTCAATCTTTGCGTGCGCGCATGTGTATGTTTGTGTGTATGTGCGTGTTTATTTGTAAATATTTTGATTACTTTGATTGTTTAAATCAAATTAAATAAAGTAATTGGGTTCATTAAATTAAATTAATTTCTTTTAAATACATGTTTGGAAATTTCAAAATTTTATAATTGTTTTGCGATTAAATAAATTGATGAATGAGTGGATTGTTTGATGTTATGTTGTATTATATATGACATGTGTTGCATGTCCTGATGTATATTATAATGTACTATAGTTATTTTTGAATTTGATCAGCGATACACTACTGAAGTAAACTTGTATCATCTTATGATGTGACATATGTGAATTGTATTGCAAAGATGAGTGAATGGAAAGTTTGTACACCAAGTATATTTGAAATAAAATTCATGTATATTTGTAATAAAAGCTGATAAAGTACAATGTGCACATACACGTTAAGCATTGTGGCATTTGTGCGCTATTGTATTGAAGCATTGTTGAATATTGTGAATTGAATTGAAAGACAAGTGTTGTGAAACGGAAGTATAGTGAACCAGAAGTGTGGTGAATTTGTAACTTACTATAATATATAGTGCTGTAAAATTGACACTTAATGTGAATTATATTGAAGTGAAATTGACACTTGTTGAAAAATTAGTGAGGTCAGGCTGAGACTTAATGCAGTGAAATAGACGCTTAGAGATAGTGAAAAATAGTGAAATGAACACATTGACATATAGTGACTGAAGTGAATTGATTTGTGGTATTTGGAAGTCATTTGAAATGAATGAATGCTGAGTACATATTGGTGTTGAAATAATTGAGTAGTAGTGAATTGTTAAGTGTGAAGTGCATTTCACAGTGAAGTTAATTGTATCAAAGGCAGTGATACCTACATAGTATTTTGAACTGTTTAGTACATAGGAACTGAACATTAAGTGAAGTGTGAAGTTAAAGTGATATTACAGCTTCACCAAAAATGGACTCAGATAGAGAATTGCAGAGACAAAGAAGGGAAAAACAGAAAGAAGAACAAACATCAAAAGAGATGGAATTAAAAAAGAATCAGGATATAAAAAAATCTGATTAAAATCAAAGAAAGAAACGCAAAGATTCTTGAAATTCAGAGACAGAGAGATTAATTAATTAGGACTATATTAGAGAACAAAACAGAACAACACAGAGATATGAATCAACCAAAGGACTTTGGACATAAACATCAACCAAGAAGAGAGACAATTGGGGAAAGAAGATGTTGAAGGTGCGGAAGGATACACGGCGGAAGACTACCATATACAAATATGAAGACAATGAACAAAATGACAAGGATTGACGAAGAATTACAATGGTTAAACAAGAAAATGGAAGAAACATTCCAAATTCATGCGGAGGTGTGATGTAGCACAGAAACAATAGGGAAATGTGACATTGACAATGATGAAAATGATTACAATAATGAAAATGATGAAATGTTTACTGAGGATAATAACGACACAGAGAAGGTGTTAGAAGATGAGATCAAAGAAATGAAGTTAAAACACATGAAATTGAAAGAAGAATTACAACAAAAAAACACTTAAGCTAATAAGGGACCAGGAATTATTACTCGAAGTTCGGCGGAAACAGAAAGAGGAAAGAATACAGAAATTAAAACGAGCAAAACAAGAGATAGAACAAGATATGATGGAAATACAGAGCACTATTACGTCATTAAATGAAGAATTAGAACCTGAAGACAGTGAATCCAAACACATACGTCGGAGAAATACGGATGGGATAGCTCCACGAAGTGAACCATTAATATTAAAGCCAATTGTTCCGAAGTTTTCGGACCCATCGCAATTTACAGAATGGAGATCGGAAATCGAAAGTATGATTCGGTCAAATTTTTACCAGAAAAATATACTTAAGCAAAGTGCTAGAAATGCCATCTCAGGAAAACCGAGGAAAGTGTTAACGACGTTAAAACAAACAGCAATGTAAGAAAATATATTGTCAACTATGGAAAGCAATTTTGGCGATATTAAAAGTGGACAGAGTATAATGGAAGAGTTTTACCAGGCTAGACAGGACAAGGATGAGGACATAGCTTCATAGGGTATACGGATTGAAGATATGATCCAAAGAGCTATCGCGAAAGGTGAGATCCAGGAAAAAAAGAAAGATGAAATGTTGAGAACAAAGTTCTGGAAGTACTTGTTTTTGAAAACAGTATTACATTTGAGGAATTGAGAAAAAAGCTAGAAGGGAGGAACAGGAAATGAAAGTTTCGCAAGACAGACAAGAAATAACCAAACAGATTAACACAGTACACATTGGCCAACCTTTAAGTATATTGAAAGACCTAACCGCGCAAATGCAAAGAAGAAGCAACTAGATACACTGACCAAAGAAAACGAAACTTGGAGAGACAATAGAGGTGAAAGTGCGACTACAGAAAAACGACGTTATGATAACCAACAACAGAACGGATAGACGAGGAAGAGAATATTCATGTAATAGTGGTCAACGTAGAGGCAGACAACCTTACAGACAAAATACATATGAAGGACGCAGAGAATCCCAGAAGCATTTAAACGTCAACGAGCTCTAATCGATGGGGTTGTTGAGAGCTCTGAAACTTACATAACCCCCAAACAGAACCGAATCAAAACTTTTTTAATAAAATGGTGGGTAAGGCTAATCTATCTACTATTTCCATCAACGGAAATGAAGCAACCGCTCCTATTGACAGCTGGTCTCAAGTAAGTATTGTCACTGAACAGTTTTACAATGAAATGACACCGAAGCCAGAACTTATATCAATGAACGAATTCAATCTGGAAATAAAAGCAGCTAATGGCACACACATTCCATATTCTGGATATATACAGACAACTATTGGAACACATTTTACTCAAGAACCAATAGAGACCATTCTTCTAGTTGCACCTGTTAACGAGTACCATGATAACGCTCATATCATTGGTACCAATGTTTTCAGAATTGTGAATGATATGTGTCACAATGAATGCTCAGATGCGAAATGGAATGCAGCTTTCTTGGCGATAGAATCGAACATTGGTCACGTACTTGCTACCAAAGAAATAACGTTATATTCAAATCAAACCAGACCGTGGTAGGTTTCCTGCGGAAACGTCGAAATACTGACGCAGCTGTTACGGAACAATGCCAGTTTGATAGTCACGGGGCATTAGTATGTCCAAGAGTTGAATCTATAAACACAAGGGGCAAAAATGCGAGAATACCTGTGAAATTGTGCAACATATCTGCAAGACCTGTCAAATAAGAGCAAAACGCGAACTTTGTGAACTAAAGGAAGTACAAGTTCTGCGAGAAGCTCCGATAGTGCAACCGCTAAGTGCCAACGTATCTACAGAAGATGCTGCACCTGAAACAGAAAACAAAAACAGTTATGAAAACATGAAAAGTGAATATGATGTGGATCTCGAAGGAACTGACATAAGTCCAGAACACAAGCAGCAGATTAACACATTGTTTAGAAAATGGGATACAGTGTTTCCGAAATCGAAACTTGACATAGAACACTAAACTGCAGTCAAACATTCTATCAAATTGATCAATTCAGAACCGTTTAAAGAGCCATACAGGCGCGTACCTCCTGCTCTATTCAATGAAATACGAGAACATCTCAAAGAAATGCTAGAAGTAGGAGCAATACGTGAATCTCAGAGCCCATGGTCATCTAACTGTGTAATCGTCAGGAAAAAGGATGGCACTATACGATTCTGTATTGATTTCCGAAAGCTGAATACCCATACGAAAAAGGACAGTTATGCAATTCCAAATGTTGAAGACACTTTACATCTTCTTGCAGGACATTTCGAAAATCTGGATATTGGCAAGTTGAATTAGAAGAAGATGATAAGGAAAAGGATTTTATGAACGTAACCGTCTCCCATTTTGCCTCTGCAATGCACCTGCTACATTTCAACGATTAATGGAACGTTGTATGGGAGATTTAAACATAATAGCTTGCCTGATATACTTGGATGACATCATTATTTTCTCAAGAGACGTGAATTCAATGATTTCAAGGCTTGATCAAGTATTTTCTCGGTTGGAAGAGTACAATTTGAAAATCAAACCATCTAACTGTGAATTTTTCAAAACGAAAACCACTTACCTTGGTCACGTGGTATCCTCAGATGGCATAGAAGCAGATCCCGTCAAGGTAGAAGCAGTTAACAATTGGCCCACTTCGAAATATGTTAAAGATGTTCGTAAATTTCTCGGCTTTGTTGGCTACTATCGCGGATTCATTAAAGGGTTTGCGCACATAGCGAGACCGTTGAATAACCTGCTTATAGGCCATCATACTAAACAGAACAAAGAAAATCAAAAACAACCAAGCCAGTACAATTTAAATGGGGATCCGAGCAACAAACTGCTTTCGATGAATTGAAGAAACAGTTGACAAATCCGCCAATCTTAGCCTATGCAGATTATAGATTATCATTTATTCTGCATACAGACGCCTCATCGAACGAATAAGGAGCTGTGCAGTATCAACGTCAAGACGGACACGAACAAGCCGATCACTCAAACCATCAGAGAAGCATTACTCGGCACACAAGATGGAGTTTTGGGCGCTTAAATGGTCCATAACTGAAACATTTCACGATTACCGTTACGGTACTGAATTTGAAGTCATCAAGGACAACAATCCACTTACTTACGTACTTACAACGGCGAAGTTGGACGCTACAGGACAACGCTGGCTTGCCGCATTAGCCAACTACAACTTCACACCACGATATCGAGCTGGTAAAAACAACGCCGATGCTGATGGATTAAGCAGGCTGACAATACAACCGGAAACATTAGCTGCGATAACAACTGCTGTGACAGCAGATATTGAACAGGTACCTTACTGTTTCAGTACATCTGTACCAGACAATTCATCGCATGAGTCGTGTAAAAACATACCCGAAGATGTTCTTCATACATATGCCTTGACTTCCCACACCTTGCGAAAATCACAACTTGACGATCCAGTAACTTTCAAAGTAAGACCGTCTGTATCACAGAAGTCAGACCCCTGTAATGGTGTCTTGAAATATAAAAGACACTGGTCTACTCTCGAATTGAAGTAGGGATTTGTGTTTAGAAGAACAACATTATATGGGCAAGAAAACAGACAAATAGTTTTTCCGGAAACATTACGTCAAAAAGTTTTTCACAACCTGCGCGATGACCTCGGTTATCAAGGGCGCGATCGGACATTATCATTTTTTTAACATGTTTCTTTTGGCCAAGAATGGAGACTTTTATGAAAGACATGATCAATAAGTGTTCTCGATATTTCAGAAGTGAAACACCAGCCTAAATTAGTTCACTTTGGAATATTTCAACGTCATCGCCAATGGAGCTTGTCTGCAGTGACTTTTTAAGTTTGGAAAAATCAAAAGGTGGATACGAACATATTTTAGTAGTAAACGATCACTTCACGCGCTACGCACAGGTCTTTCCTACGACAAATCAGACGGCAAGAACTACTGCGAATATACTGGTTGAAAAGTTTTTAGTTCACTATGGGTTCCCCGAACGCCTACACAGTGATCAGGGTGCAAACTTTTTGTCTGGACATATCAGCGAATTGTGCAAATTAGCTAGTATCGAAAAATCCAGAACTACGCCTTATCACCATATGGGTAATGGGATGACCAAACGCTTTAACCAGACACTATTGCAGATGCTCACAACATTAGATGAAGAAAAGAAGTCGGATTTGAAGTCATACGTAGCACCAATGGTCCATGCGTACAACAGCACCTTACATAGTAGCACTGGCTATTCGCCGCACTACCTCATGTTCGGACGTCATCTAAGGTTAGCTATCGACGCCTTACTTGGTATACCGACGAACGACCACGAGACGGTGTATCAGAATGAATGAGAGCGACTTGCGAAAGCATATAGCCTCGCGAAAGAGGGTGCACTACAAAATGCAGAGAAATGGAAGCGCATATACGACAAGAAAGCAAGAGCCGCAAAAATAACACCAGGTGATTTAGTGCTAGTGACTAATGTGACCCAACGCGGAAAGCCGAAAATTGCTGACAAATGGGACGATGTACCATATGTCGTTATTGCCCATCCAAATGTCGACATTCCGGTATACGACGTCAAGAAGGACCACCCGAAATCTAAACGTTTACCTCGACTTCACAGAAACTTGTTGCTACCTTTAGGGTTAACAGAAGAGTCGAAACCAAAACAACAGGAAATACCAAAATTCGACGATGACACAACGACGATCGGAATCACGGAATTATTCTTCTGACGATGTAGTGCGTCGCTCAAGCCGTCAACGTAAAACGCCGAATTGGTACGTTGCGGGTTCGTGAATAAAATCTATAAAAACAGTGATAGTGACAGTATGAGAAGTGTGTGTTTATGGACATTATGATAAATTAATAACGTTTTTCTATAGTGCTGTTTCTTAAAATTTGAAGGTTTTTATACAATGTAATTATATATATGTTTTGTATGATGATTGCATCATTCATAATTGTCATACAAAATTATTTAAAATAAATTTAACTATTCATTATGGTTTTCATTGTGTATAGTGCTATTCAGATATCCGTGGCAAAGTTTTTCGTTTATCGCCGCATGTTTTAATTGTACTCAAGAATAAATGTCAGGACGACATTTTTGAAAGAATGTGGAATATGTTACAGGGTGAATTATAAGTAAAGTTAATAAATGTACATTATTATCAAATTATTGTGTTTGTTTTTATATTTACACTAAAATATATATTCTACAATTTAAAGTAATACACTTGTATGCATATTTAAATAGTCAGTGAAGTGTTTAGTCATTTTGCTGGGTAGTTATGATCAGTTCTTAGTTTAAAGTAGACTGTAACCTTAGTTTTTAGAGTTGCTAACATATAGTTGAAATTAACCTAAGTTAAACACGTGCACATAATAACCAATCAATCACTTTCCCTCCAATATTCAGATTCACGGCTTAATTGTTTAGACACAGCCATGTCATTTTGACGATTGTCTTTATTTTATTATTTGTGTAGGATAATTGTTATTCCTGCAGGTAAATATTACAGTGTAGTTTATGATGGATATCTATGTCTATTGCTTGTATTAATTTCGTATTATTCCTGATAATCACGGCTGTGATTATTAGTTATTATTTGAATAACTTCTCGTCGATATTATTCACGTCGCCATGCAGTATCAATCATTAGTATTTTGTAATGTCATTGAAAATTAATATATTTAATAATATATTTATTTATATGTATTAATTGTTTTCTTTCAGAAAACTAACTTATCGATCGACACATATAATAACAATATATCTACAATCCACTTGTGTTTACTTGTCGCTCAAACCGAATTGTGCCTACGGGCGTAGCTAAGGCCGGCAACACATATATCTTTATGTCAGTATGAGCCCTTCTTTATTTATTTATTGTCAGAGCGAGAGGTGTTCAAATGCATCTAATTCAGACGTTAAATTTACTTACAAAATTGCATAACTGGACATGTACTAATAGTAATTAATTTTGAAATATTTCGTGTTCACTTGAATGTAACTTTGTATTTTAACAATATCTTAAGTAGACCACGCAAAATACAGAACCTGCAAATTAAGCGTGTCTATCATTGATAGAAATCACGTTAAGACGAATAAGTATCGACCAAGTGCTACCGACAAAACAGAAGATAGCGCGTAGGTATATAAAGTGCAGATAAATATTAAACCGGACCATTGAAGCAGTATTCTTATACAGATCAAATCGCGTTTGAACAATGGGTAGAATAGTATGGTGTCAGATCATCGTTCAACTGCAATTCATTGTGCCATTTGGACTCACTGTTGACGTTTCTACAACATGCAAGTTGTATGTTAAACATGTTCAAGCACGCATGCGAGCGTAATTCCGATGTTAAATTATTTGCAAATGAATCGTCTCCTTGTACATTAGATATAATCTAAAGTATATTTGCTATCATTCGATGCAACCGGTTATTCCGTTTTATAATGGTTTAACTTACCAAATACATACTTACATACACAGTTTAAAGTTATGTTGATCTTAGAAAAATAGCTCTTACCCAGACCGTCATGCGTGCATATAAGATGTCGCTTACTCGAAAAATTATAGTTTTCACACAAAGTATTATTAAATCGATAGAAGAATGTTTCAGTCACAGTACAGTGGCCGCACCCCGTTAAAGTCTTGCTTAAAAGTACTAAATATAAGTAAATAATGAGTACAAACATATTCAAGCTAAAACTTTATATTTCATTAAGGTCAGGTCGATTTGTCAGAGGTTTCCGTCCGCAAATTTTAGGTTTTTTTAGAAACAGCATTGTGTGAAAATTTAAGTTTTTATTTTGTTCTAACTATTCAACACGAACATAATTCATCAATGCAATAAATATTAAACTAACATGCTTTTATGGAATATTTAAATAAAACAAATCTTAAAATACATCTTAGACTGTCTTATACTTAATTAAACGCGAGTGAGAACATTCTAAACAAGATGGTTTCGTATGGATTCATAATCTTTTAAGAGTGTCCATAAGTAAGTCATTACAGTTTGAGTTTATTCAAATATTGTTCAAGTGTACTTGAATTCAAATCATACTTTGATAATGCAATCATTTTTTGGAGATAAAAAACCACATCAAACAGTAATCAATATAAACTACTTAAAACTGTTATGCGTTGAATAGCTCTTCATTTAATGTATCTTGAAATATTGAACTTTTCATTCAATGTATATTGTCACATTCAGCGGTGATTGTACTTCAGTAGATATCGCTATTGTTATCGTGAAGTCCTGCATTTGAGACGTTAGCTAGAGAAAAAAAACATTCTCACGGTTTTGAAAAATGTTGGTTTTCTGATTAGATAAACACATGATGCGAATGTTTCTGTAATCACGTCGTGGTTTAAAAGATTGGATAATATTTAATTGAGCAATACTTGATTTGCGAATGGTCGATTAGTCTTTGTTTATAAACGAACAAGCGGAATGTTTATCTGTGCGCAGACAAATTCATATCCCTACGTATTAAAAACACATTACACAGATGTATTGTTCATGAACAGTAATTAGCAATTTGATGTAGAACTAAATTAGTTTTATATTCAATCCTAAATGCACAGAAGGTTTCCTTAAAGGTGTTCATATACGATAACATAATAAACAATACTATGGAAACCATGTTTATAAACAGTTTGCAGAGACTATTGCATCATTTGCTTGAGTTCCTCATGAATATGCATTCTTTGGAATTTTCAGTTGTAAAATTGAAAACTCTTAAGGACAGACCATTCGCAGCATGTGCGATTTTCAGCTAATCTTCAATGTAAAAACGAAATAAAAATGCCTCTTAACATTAAGTTTTTATTTTGATATATCTTAAAATTGATTAAACATGAACACACTTTCCTTTGGAACTTTCCAGCAATGTCACCCGGTGTGATTAAGACGGTGGATTTCCCATCCTACAGCTACCCATTCAACGGCCACGGCGAATATGTATTTCTGAGATCAGATAAAGGGTAAAATAAGAATATAAAAATGTTTCACATCATAATAATTATGTATGTGGTATAATATATCTAATGTACCTTATCTGCCAAATAATTAGGTTAATATGTATAATAAATATTTTAATAAACGTCTTTTGGCTCCAGAAAACCACTTCATGCAAATCCATCAATAACATATCAAGAAC
The DNA here is from genome assembly GCA_027627225.1 of Congeria kusceri. Classification (NCBI taxonomy): domain Eukaryota; kingdom Metazoa; phylum Mollusca; class Bivalvia; order Myida; family Dreissenidae; genus Congeria; species Congeria kusceri. The sequence continues at coordinate 30,393,288 of CM051026.1, read as the reverse complement.
CTGCACTGTTTGAACCACGTACACACTGTAGGACTCACCAGTGATGTAAACCTTATCTATAACTGCATATCACCTTAAAATGCTTATATTGGAAAAGCAAAAACAACAATATATATACTTTAACCTTCACACAACGCGTTGTTTATCATTGTATTCCACAGATTTGACATTCAGGCACGAAGGGAATACTTAGTGCCTGGTAACATTGATTCGACTATATTCACCGCTTTCGTTTTTACGGTACGTATGATCCTTATATGCAAATGCAACTGTATTATGACACTAGTGCACGATAACGTTGAAGACGCTGACGCAACATTTTAAAGCGTTATTATACCCCTGGCCGGTAACACAATGAACTCCACCCACTTTTAGTGGTATCATGTCACTAACTTATAGCATAATTTAGCCCCGCCCATATTACACAATATCACGTTCGATGATTCTACAGTCCCGACCACTTATCGGAACTACTTTTTGTATGCATGGAATTCAATGTCAATAACGTCGTTATAATGTAAACCCAGTATATATAAATACAATTATAAGATTTTAATTCACACAATGTAATATAATTGAACAAAACATTTAAACATAACTTTATTTATTTCGACAAATAAGAATAATCAACAACATTAACATTTAACTCCAAACCCAGAGAATAATGTTCAAATATTTCACCATGTTAACTGGCTGTACAAATCGTCAAATGACAATAAATCCGTTTTGTCATTCCATGCTCTAAACGTCAACACTGGCAAAATAAAGTGAAGTCCACGTGTGTCCTACACTTCCAACATTCAATATTCCGTACGAGCCCATCTCACAAACACAGTAAGCTGCATCTCTGAGTCATGCAGTTGCATTCCACACCCAGTTTGACATCAATCTTGGGGAAAAGTGTTTCAGAGCAATCGTCAACATCTCAACTTTGAACGCACTATGCACTGATGGAAAAGTTGAATAATAACTCACTTGATAATTAATCCACTAGTTGTGTTACTTTTAAAACCGCTGTTTTGTGTTATTTTTGTTTCTTTGTTGAATGTTTATGCTACATTACATGCATTAACTTTAGAAAAATGCATGTCGGCTGCTATTGTGTGTTTATAGATAAAATGATGTAGATTGTATTTATTTATATTATGTTGAACGTTACGATAAGTAACAAGTTCTCGCTTAATGTTTGTGTGTGTTAAAATTGTTGATGATTTTATCTAAAACTATTTGTATGCGTACCTATCATGATGTCGCATTTGCATATTATGTTGTACTGTAAATTGCGAAATGTTTGCGAGTATTTGTTTATTTTATTTGTTAATTATAAATACAATATGAGCAACGCGTGGCATAATAAATATAATATATGGTAGGTAACTTATGATTTCTTGTCATATCAGACTCGTCTAATATGGCGCAGGAAAAGGCTCGGCAAGCCTTACCTTTTTTCCAACGCCATATCGGCCTCGTCTAATATCACATGATATGAAAAGTCACCAACCATGTATTATCTATATAAATGATAGTTTTGAAAATCGGTCACTTATATTAAATGAATAACATTGTGATGTTGATAAGTATTCTCTCCAGCTAAGTATGTTAATCTAAAAAATAATATGCTTTTTCAGAACATGAAGATGAACGATTCCGTTCAAGTCGTATTTGACATATCCGCAAAACATCTAACTTTGTACCTGAATAATGGAACCCGTTGGAAGACAACAGGTACCTGCACACATGGACCTCCATTAAGGCCCTCTGGATTCATGGCAATGTGTTTGCGGTCACCGTCTGTTGGCTTTCATCTAATACCCATGATATCGTTATATAACATAGCAGTGGTAAGTAAAGCAACCAAGTTTTATTATTGTTCACAATTCTGTATACTGAGAAATAGTTTGAATTATTTTCTTGAACGTGTACAATTGAACTGTTTGCGAAATTATTTTTATGTGAATCAGCAATAAACAGGGTAAGTGTGGGTAACTATTGCAAAGTAAACCTGTATTTTTGTATGTAAGTTCGTTATTATTTTACAGCAGTTGCAAGGTAAGTTTATCAATATATATAGTGACTAGACGGTCATAAATAAAAATCCGATTCACATTCGTTCACATCGCAAGATGTCTCTACCGATGGCACGTTTATGAATATCAAGGTTACGTCTAGACCAGCACTTACAAACATGACAGGTCTGGCGGGAAATGTTCGAAATGGATATTATTTCTCACAAAATGGCACAAGATACGCCGTGAATGCCAGCGAACATGACATGTTCGATTACGGAGAGTCCTGTAAGATGATCCAATATTTTACAGAAATAATACCATTATTAACCAAACAGCACGGATTGTTAAAACATGACTACACAAATGTCACTAAATACATGCATAAAGAAGTGAATCAAAACTTTGCTCGTGGTGTTGTGTTTTATTCATACGTTTCTCAACTGTTATAGCTGCTACAATGTTGTTAAAATTATTTAACCCAACTGAACTTCTAACGATCGCAATAAATTACAAAGATAATAATAATAACAAATATATAACAGTCATCCATAATATGCATTCAATACTTCAGGGTCATTAAGACATGACAGAAGCTTATCAAACTTCAACTACAATCTCACGGACGGCGAGTTCCGCTACTACAACACGTTTTCGAGACCACGTTTCCTGGAATACCTTCTTGGCAACTACACAGTTTTGTTTGGACAGTGCCATGGTTCAAACATAAGTACCTTTGTGGAGACATGTACACATTCGTGGGAGAATGCGACAAACAAAGAATGCATGCTCACCATCGCAAGGACATGCAATATGACAGTTGGAGAAACCATACATTACGAAGTCGAGAGACAACACGAAGATTTCCTTAGAAGAAGTAATACTACGTTGTCTGTTCGTTTGTATTTATTACAAAAAAAATATACCCGATTAATCAATTGACGTGAACCTCTTATCTGTTAAAAAAAGAAATCAAGATTTGCAACTGTGTATTATTAAACATTATATATATCGTGTTATTATGTGAATAATATATACATTGACCCACTTTAATTTTTGACAAACCTGTTGTATATATTTGATTTTAATCTTATTCATAATATGTTGCATATACTATTTTACGCATCAAATTCAACGGTATGCACTGTTTGTTGATTGGTTATGCCTTAATGATGCGTACAATAATATAAATAATACAAACGTAACGCAATGCTTACATATTTATACCTTTTGTAGCTAATAAACCGCCATACTTTCTGGACACAATGCCGCTAGCAACAAGGGTGATTTACAATGGCAATACGACTTGGACAATAAACCTGTCAACTCTTGTCCAGGATGAAGAAATGAACTGTTTACGCTTTCATTTGGAACCCATGATAAATGAAATTAAGATAGGTAAGTAGTTGAAGAATAAGAGTGTAGCAACTTAAAGCAATTTAATTGGACTTAAACGGGCGGCTGTTGCAATACTGTTTAAGTAGTATTGTACAATGAAAAAGGTGGAAATACTTCTTGGCGCATATAATTATATATATATATATATATATATATATATATATATATATATATATATATATATATATCCATTTTTGGAAACACAAGCGCCAAACAAACAACATATTAGTTTTGCTTTATACTCAGTTGACCATTTATTGTTTTTATTTATTAAGAACTACATTTCCAGTCGGTGACATATTTGAATGGACAGTTGGGACAACATTGCGGTACATCAACGGGAGAACAATACTGTTCGAAGTGTATGACAAATACAACATGTCAGCTGACTATAGCGTGAGCTTTCGGTACTGTGGGTGCGAAGAACCGAGCGAATGCGTCTTTGAGAGTCAAGAAAATTGTGAGTTAAACAGTGACATCTTCAAAAAAGATGAATACATTTATCCCAGCAATTACAATGTTATCTAACTGAATCGCAGTTGTAAAATGTAGGCAAATAGCATGTTGTTACATATCGCCTTTGGAGTACATTGGTTTATATCTAAGACTAAGGCATACATGTTATAATATTGTAAGACACCAATAGCCAAAGGGTTATCATCAGTCTATAATATGTTATTGCATATCGATGTCAAACTAAAATGGTGAATTTATAAGATTCAGGCATAACCATAACATGTTTCAGATACTGCGGAATGCAAATGTCCAAATCGATTTGTGACAGGCGCTTTTTGTGAAATAAAGAAAGATCCTTGTGTGGAATGCAATTGCTACGAGCCAGATAGGTGTAATACGTCGTACAGTGGTGATGGAAGTCCGTGTGCACGGTGTCGAGCTGGATATTATGAGGAGATTGTTGGAACCTCTCAACACTGTATTGGTCTGTTCTGAAACTTGCATATATGATCATATCATGGGCATGTCGATTATAAAATGATATAGAGGATATTTGTTGGTTTCAGTGTATTCAATTTCATGATTGGTAATATAAAACATATTTTCACGAGTTGCGTAGTCACTAGTGAAAATATCAGTTTTCTAATGATTAAATGTTATGATTTCACTCGACCAAGAGTGGAATGATCGGGTTATCATTCCCTGGTATTCTTCACCCATTCATCGCATAGCATGAACTTAATTTCCAACCCTACCACGAAGGCTGTTTCCTAAATTATAAACCTGTATGACCAGAAAATGTAAAATTTATTTTGTGTCGATAATAGTATCATTTATATACAAGTAGACATTACAAGATGTCATATAATCTTTATTATGCAAACAAATAAAGATGCTTGTCTAATTCTCGAAAAAAATGGTGATCATTTTGTTGTCAGTTTTAATCAACGGCTAGTAGTGCTTAAAAAAAAGAGTGAAACTGCTTGGTTTGTGTAAAGACTTAATTGTGTTTTTTTTCAGACCTAAACGAATGCAACGATACACTTATCAATGATTGTGAGCATGTGTGCCATAATGACGCAGGGTCCTACCACTGTTCATGTGTGTCGGGGTATATGCTTACTCTTGACAACAAGATGTGTTCAGGTAAGGATTGTAGCAACAACAATAATGTGCACGTCTATATGTGGTTACAGTTTCGACTGAAATAACATTGTCGACCATTGCATAACAAATTCTATACATTGAACAGATAACAATGCTGTTTTTTTGTAATTTATCTCAGTATCTTATTGACACCTTTCATGCCTAAAAGCTAGCAACAAGAAAGGTTAATGTTGTTTGATCAAAGAAAAGTATTTATCTTGTACAGCATCGATTAAATTTATGTTAAAGTTCATTTGTATATATCAGATACCAGCGAATAAATACAGCACTGCTTTAACAAAAAAATACATGTGTTAGTAATTTATAAGTGTGCGTCAATAGTTCAAAAGAGCTTTAAATTGTTTAGTATTCATATTCAGGGACATGATTAGACTATTACGCTAATGGCGAGAGTCACTGCGTTTTGGGATGATTTTCATGCAAAATAAATACGAAAACAAAGGTCCCTAAATGATATATGAAATATGCCACGCATTTAAGAAAAAACAAATACGCCTACAAACATGAGAAAACATTTTTATTTGCCAGGGATGTAAACATTAAGCATCCTTTAATTAGGAATTCGATACAAACTATACAAAATCGACATTTGGACTAATATATGCATGATTGCTGCGGTTTTATTATGTAAATGAATTGATAAAACGTTCTTTTAGACATAGACGAATGCAAGACCGGCCATGTTTTGTGTCATAAACCTCATGAAGTGTGCATGAATCTACCCGGGCACTACTCATGTATATGTGATGTTGGATACAACAGAACGACGTCTGACGCAGAGTGCAAGAAAATAGGTATGCAACGGTATTCACCAACATCGATGGACAATGTGTTTTCTAATAATGCTAAACGATGTGTTACAGCCAAATGGAATGTATATATTTATTGTATGTTATGCCAATTGCATGTAAAGAGATATTCAATATATTTGACGCAAAGAGCGATATTAATACTTCTTGATATCATACAGTTTTACCAAACACGCATATGTTTTAGATGGATTTATGTACTTCGGGTATCTAGAATACGTCATAACATCGCAACAAACCCCGACCAACGAAACACTCCAGGCTGGAATAAAGTTATCGTCGAAAACAGTAAGGCTAATGTATATGAGGGTGTCGTGAACAAAGGATATACTAATGTGTGTTCCATAGATTGTCTTTTATGTGCTGTGCTGTAAGCAATGTGAGGCCGTCTGTCAATGTGTTAAATATGGTGATGCAAATGCTGACATTTCGCTTACATACTGACTATAGGAGCCATTTTAAGCTGTTAAGAGGTGAACCATATCCCAGCGGAAGATGATGGTTATTTTATAATCACTGTGATATATAACATAACCTGTCTGCACATTATAGTCTTAAAATATACATTTATCTCGATTTATTGAGACAGAATTTTAATAATTAAACATATTTTTTTCTAAATGTGTTTCAGTTTGAGGTCAATTTAGCGAGCACTGCAGACTTCTTGGGAATTGAACTCTACAAAGCTTACTTTAAGTAGGCAAATTTAACACATACTCGTAAAATCACTTAAATTATTGGATTTTTGTTTACAAGTTTTCAGAATTGGCTTAAAACCCAAGTCTTATTGGAGATGAATTAAGATCAGAAATTTAAAATTCCTAGGCTTTGTGTACTTTTTAAGAATTTTTCAATTTACAAACTTGTATTTGTTATTGATAACACAATATATCTTGTATAAACCCGTATGCCCGTGTATTTCTTTATTCATAGGGATCTCTTCTTTCACTTCGATATCATTGTGTATATGAGCTCCACGTTTGAACTGACCGAGGTGAGGAAACGAATAAAGGATTCATTAAGTGGAAAGTACATGCAACTGACTTCGCCATCTTTGTACCTGGGATATTCAGTGTCAGTGCATATACATGGAAGTAAGTTTTAATAACATAATTATGAGATATGACTACGGCTTACCATAGAAACAATGGAAACAAAATGACACATTTGAAAAATGTTGACTGATGTAAAAGTTTGCACTGTTATAATGATGGCATGGGTTACTATTTAATAACAAATACATATTTAAGTTGAATAATGTTCCTTGTCACGGAGACCGTTTGTATAGATTCTCTGAAGTTATTGATTCTCTGAAAATGCATTTTATACTTACTATGGATACATGAACTACATTTACGATTTGTTGCCTTGACAAGGTATATAGATGTATCAGGTGTTACAGAGACCTATGTTACCTATAATTTCATAACTAAATAGTAACATCAATTCAAATACTATGGCCATTTTTGTTAAATAAATGGGGCAATTACTACATGATGTACTTCGCAATAGTTGTAAAATCGATTACGTCAAATAAATATGTCGTCAGTTGTTCCTGCAGTACAAATGTTTGAGCTACGTACATGACCACGCCAAAAGTACATGTGTGTAATTTAAAACAACACGTGCTAATATTTTTATTACATGGCACTTAAATGATTTTACTACACGAAGTAGTTTAATATAGCGTTTGCATTTTTATTCATTATGCCATTTACTCTGAATAAATATGTCAAAATAAATTTGGATATGATCAGTTAAAATTGCAACACCTTACATGTATTAGTGTCCTTATCGTTTGTACATCTACATTGGATCTAAGTTACTTATAATTTCATTCCAAAGCAAACGAGGGCGGATTGTGTGATGTTGAACCAAAGCGCGTGGACTGTCTTGAACAAAGCACTTACTGTGTAAATAAAAACATCTCCGATGACTATTACGACTGTGCTTGTCGTTTCGGTTACGCCAAACCAATATCGGCCCGGAATCGAGAAATATATTGTGAAGGTAAGCATGTAAATATTGGCTTAAAATGAACAGTTTAGCCAATCCACAGTAAATCAAGGTACCCAGGCAAGCGACATCTCCTCATCATTCATACAAATGTTTATGTAGTGTACGAAGAAGCACATGCTAATGTTTGTGATGAACTTGCTCAAATAAATATTCATATTATTTCATTTACAATAATGGACGCACATTGACTACGAAATGGCATGGGTATCCTTTTGAAATGTCGGTCCGTCTGTCTGTGTCTGTCGTTTTACCGAACCTTGTCCGGGCAATAACTAAAGAACCCTTAGGCCTAAGTTCTTCAAAAAATTAGTAGGTAGGGTGGTTATGGCAGGTAATTGATCACTGTTGATGTCGGAGTTCTTTCTTCAAAGGTAAAGGTCGAACCGACCAAAATATGATTCAAAAATTCAATAACTGTAAAACTTTAAGCGTAGGCTATTTAAACTTGGTATGCAGGTTGATCTTGGCTAGTAGGTTGATTCTTATTGATTATTGGGTCCTTCAATCAAACTGACCAATAGTTGTGAAATATTGTATATGCAATAACTATGTAGCCATAAGACTCAAGTTTTTTAAATTTGGTTGGTATATTGGTGACTGGAAATGGATCCCTATTTATTATTTTGTCATAGGTTCGAATGTCAAGAACAAACTGAACAAAATTTCAAAAGAAAAACTCCAGGCAATAAGTATAGAACCCTTATGCATAGGTTCATAAGACTTGGCAGTTAGTTGGTTAATACTAGAAGTAGATCCACATTGAAGCTTGGGTTATAGGGTCAAATTTCTAGATCAAACTGGCGAATAGTTTGAAAACCTTGTTTGGAAATAACTATGGAACCCTAGGCCTATGTTAAACAAACTTGGTAGATAGGTTGGTCTGGGACATAATTGCACAATAGCTGAGCGTATGTTAGTTATGTCATTGATTCGCATCCTTGATAATAAAAAAATCACCCAGTCAGTAGCAATGCGCCATTAGGGGCGTTCATCCCTGACATTGATAGTTTTAACTGGTGTGACCAAAGGTTTGAGTAGGTAACATTTTATTTAGACCTGCCTTCAGACATGTGCGAACACGTGTATTATGTATTAGTGTTAATGAAGATATCTCGGTCGAAAACCGCCCATTTGCATAGCATAATTTTGGTTTCAGATGTTAATGAATGCCAGCTGTTTGCAGAAAATGGAACATCAAACGAACGCTGCGTGCACGGACTATTGTGCGTGAACCCTATAGGGTACTGGAACTGTACATGTCCCCCGGATAGACTTTGGATGTCTGTGGGAACTGCAGAATATCCCGTGTACCGGTGTCAAGGTCAGAGCTAGTAATATTTGTTTTAAATCGTATGTTTATGTGAACATGCGCCATGGTTACTGTCGCTAATAATATATTACCAGATAGGTAAATGAGTTATATTTACACGTACCACATGGAAATTCTCTTTGTGTCTCTATGTCACTGAGACACGGTATTGAACACTTAACATGTGAATTTCACTCCTAGATATACGAAAAGAAACCCTATTGCATATTTTTAAGAATTTCATTTGGCACCGTACTTAATGTGACTTATAATAGCGGAAAGCTAATTCCAGTGTATACCATGTATGACCTTTCATTTTATTATAGGCAACCATAGTTACTTAGGGAATGTCACAATACTTTGGAACGGCAGGAAATCGTACGAAAACGAGACTCTGATAAAAGACGTTTTGGAGACTCAGGTACACATTTATATACTAAACTGTAACGTGCACTGTTTAATATATATCAATGAATCACGACATCCGACATTGTATAATTCCGCTAGATAGAACATTGTATTATATGCTTTTCAATGAAATATCAAAGTTTATTGGTAAAATAAAATTTTATCTTTTCACTGTTGGAGCAGTGAAAATATAAGATTTTATATTTTGACTCCAGTGAAAATATAACATAAAACGGACAATTTTTCCATAAATAACATCGATCTACAAGTAGTGGTTTACAACGCTCGGCAACTGCATTCACATGAACAGTATGTACATGCATGTGTTTACATAAAACACATTATATAATTCAACACAATTATAATTTAGCGACAACGACGAGCAAAATATGACACTTTTTCCCACCATACTAACGAGTGACGGTTTTGGAATCATTTATGACGTCATTTTTATGACGTCAGAATACACGAACTTGTGACGATTAAGCGTATCTCGCGCAATTGTATTTATTTATTGTCCAAAAGCATAAAATAAAAATAAAATTTGTTGATTTCGTTGTAAGATCTTTTTTTATTTTACTCGTGATCATAGAAAATATATACTTTCACTTGTGG
>CM051026.1:30290601-30378101 GCA_027627225.1 Congeria kusceri | reverse complement strand
GCTTCAGCTTTTAGATAAATCAAATGTGTTACTTTTGGAGCGTTGTTTGCAATATATATGATTGCTTATGTTTGTCTTCCTTAGAATCCGGGTATTAATACAGGCACGCTCTCAAGTGGGAATCCTTTGATGGACCTTCTGCGACAGCTCGGCTGCCTTGAAGGACAGACACAAAACAGAGTGTAAGTCCTAGTGTGTGCATGAATGTAGTACTTTTGCATTACAAGGTGCGTTGAAATAAGTTTTAATTCTTCTGTATTGTTGATATTTTAAACACGACGAAACTGAGAGAAGTTCCTGTGTTTTAGTATTTTATCTAGCAGCTCGGTGGATATTTGGATTAAGACCGCGCAGGCAAGATTATTATTAAATAAACAAAGCTAATCTTTATAAACAGTTTAAATTTGACCATTGCCATCTTTAATGCTGCTTTAAAATTGACACACGTTAAGATAAAAACGGACGTTTAGGTTAATTATTGGAAAAAATAACAACATTTCGAATTGTAGACTAAAATAGTACCAGTGTGCTTCTTCGCTCCTGTGTTGATCGTTGGGCCAGTCCTTTTTTATTTTCTGGTTTACAACATTTTTTGGGAAACATGTCCACTGGCAGGTCGAAAAAAAAAAAAAAAAAAGGGTTCCAATCTTAACACAACGAACGATTTCCCATTAGCAATTTATAATTAATAACAATATCAACATTAAAACACACTATTATGTGAAGTTAGAATAAGACGTCAAACATGGTATAAACTGTTTTATTACACCAATGTTTTATATGCAGTTTAATCATTTGTATTTATGAATTTTACAGAGTAAATAAGTGTAATAGATGCATATATTTTAACGGCATCATTAAAATTGATTTTACCACAAAGTTGTATACTTGTATGGATTTACAAAATGTAAAGTGAGATGCCATTTTAAAAGAAGACGAGTTAACCTGTGCAGGACTGGAATCCACAACTGCCCGAACACAGACCTTGCAAAACGAGCTTAATCTAACCACACAGCGCAAATTTTGAAAATAATTGCTGTGAGGTCTCGAAAAACATATTAAATTTAACTATATCAAGAGAAAGTCCAAATAATATGACGTTAATTGTCTGGATTCTTATTAAGTCTTAATTCTTATTAAAAATGAGAAACCAGTTTTAACATATTTTTTTTTAAAATATTCAACTCTGTGTAAATGCTAAATCTTCATGTATATATGAACTTTATCAGATATAAACTGAACTGCTAGTGTGTGTTAAATTATTGCATTACAATTGTGACAGAAACAAAATACAAGGCAAATAAGAAATGCTCATTGTGTCGTGAAAATATATATCATCAACAAAATGCAACCATGACTTTCTCTTTTAAGTGTATACAAGACAAAGCTGTCTGTCCCCACATCCTCGTTTCGATGTGCCCGCAAGAAGATCTTGTTACTAATGATATTATTTGTTACAAATGCCACCTGAAAATGTACATCCAGTGCCTTCCACAGGATTTTTTTTGGCGTCCCCGTCCCGAGAGGGGTGGGTTAGGGAGGGGTATCCCCTCCGTACGTCAGTTTTTTTTGCGGCATGTGTCAAATGACGTTATCTGGTGCGTTTTAGCTATTAAATTTAAGGCTAAGATGTTTTCAATTTTTTGTACAAGTTTAAACGAAATGTAATAAACGAAACATCATCGTTTGAACGGCATACCTCTAGCCTTTTAAAAGCAAAAGCATCATTGTTGTTGCAAAACTGAAAGTAATGATTTTTTCCGGATGTTTATGTCCAGTGCGCATCACATTCGCACAGTGACGTCATGTCCAAACCCACTATTCTCGTCGTACTCGAATCTTTAGGTTACACTCGATCTACTGATGGAGACTTTTTTATTCGATTAATTATGTTCATATGGGCATGTATTTAGTGTTTTAACACTGTTTTAATCGTTACAGCTGTTGAACATAGTACTGACTGGATAATTGGTGAATTGTAAAGATCTTGATTAAAATATATTTATATTATATACATGCTTTGTTCTTGCAAAAACGGCGGGAAATTTTCCTCGTGCACATCGTGCCTGCGCGTCAAATGTTAAAGACAAATGTCACTCTATTGTTAAAAACAGTGTTGATTTTCTCATGTTTCATTCTTTCCATGAATAACTGTACTTCTAATGGTAAAATTAACTGTCATCAAATGGACAAGTCATTTTAAGGGCCGTCTATGAAACATGTTGAACATTATTAGAAGTTTACAATATATAATAAATTCAACTATTTACGAACTAAAAATCACTTGCTAATTTTTTGTCCACCAATAAGTAAATTTGCATGGAAAAACCACGCCAATTTGTTTATAATTTACCTATTTTTTCTCCATTTGCTGTACCAATCTTTTTGTTCAATTATGGATACTAGTACAGATTTATGAGACGACCCTCAAACTTGAAACACTTCGCCGACCACAATAACGGGATTTCTCCCTGCAAAAATCATGCATGGGATTAGCATTCCTTTGACGGGAAACTAGGACACCCAATGTCTTTAAAGACCTGTATTTAATAAAGCGCATGATCGGTACACGTACGCTTTCCATGCGTGGAACGTGACGTCGTGTTTCAGCAGACATTTCGCACTCTTTTGTAGAAAACACGGGTTTTACATGGCATACATGTACATAAACAACGGCGGACGCCTTGCTTAAAAAAGTTGTCCGTGAAATTCCGGAACAATTTGTTGATCTCGATTGGCAATCATCGTGTGATACCGTCAAAAACAAAAAGCAGTTTCACGGAAGTAAACGGACTTACCGAGCAAATTATTATATTCGTACTCAAAATATTTCGAAAATTTGAACGTTTCGTCCCCCATCGGTAAAAGAAAAAATCGTATTTATAATTTTTTTTTTTTTCACTTTTGGAAAATTTATGTTCGCCGGTTTTGTAAACCGTAAAATCAAAAAGTCCTGGCCTTGCCTATTTTGGAATATTGCCTCATCGAAATCTTAAAAACAATAGTTGTATTATATGAGTCAGTAAATTTTGATTGTGAATAATTCTTTACACAAAGTATTGAAGAAACTAAAAGAACTGTGCTTCTTTGTCTTTGAACATTTTCTGATCAAGCTATTATATCACAATTTATGTTAATATTATACGAGGACTTTTCTATATGTTCACGTACATTGTATACTTTTCCACTTGTAACAACGTAAAATTGTCATTATTGAATTTAATAAATTAATTAATTATATTATACAACGTTTTTATTCAGTTAAGCACGAGTTTAATATGAAATGTATACGTGTTGTAAGTGTAGGTACTAATATATTAACTGAATAGTTTTCAATCTCTGTAGATCATCCACTATCAACCAGAGTGGAAGAGAAGACAGACGTGACTCGAAAGGGATCTCATAGACGTTGTGCGAGTTATATGAGACCATTTGTGAATTATAAACACTAAACATAACTAAGAATGTTAAATGGTGTATAGCTGATGTTGAATACGAGTGTTGTATAATGTGCATATTTGTTAATAATAGCATTGGCTGTATATACTTATTTGTAATGACAAGTACATATTTTTTTCATGAATGTATGCGTAAGTAATTACTTATTTAATACATACCATGCTTCGGATTGGTATTATATTACTAGAAATATATAAACATATATTTACACATGGATATTGTCATACTGAAATGCCACTATAGATGTAATGAACTTTAATCAACTTCTTTTATCAGCAAAGCTTTTGTATCATTCATTTTTTTGCTTTATTTGATAATGGAGTGATTTGTATAACATACACATATAAGTATAATAAATGTACGTTAATTGACTGCAAACTCTGTGATGACTTTTCAAAGAGTGATTAGATTTAAATTTAAATTTAAATTTGAACTTGTGTCAGCATACCACACACTAAAGTATACAAGCGCAAAACATACTTCGACATTTGCGTATAATTTTGAATTAATCGATTATTTAAATGTTTCAAAGTTGCAATTTCATCAGCAATATGAATTATTGAGTTAAACTTTTAAATATGACAATTTGTTTTAAGTAAAATAAAATAGCAGCGAAAATACACAGCTTACAACCTGCAATCTACATTATATTAAGTATAATTAAGAGTTTTTAAGTTAATTATTCAAGAATACAATTCCTAAGTGAGGGCCTAACTTACTAAGTGCTAGACCCTCCCCATAACGTCATACTCAAAGCAAATCCTCACCATGCCTGTCAATCACTTTTCAAGATACATATTAATTTATGTCAAAATGGACTATTACACTTCGTAGGGGTGTAAAGCTATTGCTTACATGGTTTTGCTTTTCTTTACATGCTACCGGTGCTTTGAACGCATGTATTCTGATAAAGTACCAGATCTTTCTAAAACGAGGCGTATTTTAGGATGTGATTTCAATCAGACAGGTTTCCATGCTACCAGAAAGTTGTCTGAAATTATCATTTATTGCAATGGATCCATTTTCAGAAAATATCTCAAAGAGAAACCGTTTTGGTTTGGAAATGAAAAGCGATGTATTTGGATTTATTTATAACCGATAAAGATCTATATTTAAATAATATTCAGAATAGGAGAAGGAACTGTTGGATATCCGACCAAATATTTACAACACAAATGTAAGTTTCTTATTCGTACATTGTCAGTATCGAATTCTGTCTGCATACAGGCCTATTGTTAAAGTTTGTTTTCTAACATGTTCTTGACTTAAGGTATATATATATATAAATTGGTAAACGAATTGTTTCATTAGTTTCTTAAATGGTGATTTTTTAGATATTAATGTATACACATGTATAGTCATGTATAGGAGTGGCTAACCGCGCATGCGCAAGGCGTACTAGCCAGATAGCACGAACTCTTAGACTGTAAGAGGCTGCGGAGAATGTTCTTTATAACATTAATCGTTTGAATTTTCAAAAATGGAGACTTCTGATTGGCTAGTGAATTGGGGCAAACACTGATCCAATATATATCACACACGTATTACATGTACTATACAAATCATAATTAGCGAATGACAAAATGCAACAAATTCATTCCAAGTAAACTGCAATATCCTATGATATTTCAAATTATATGTTGTGTGTATACACACCACTCATGTTATCATTACATTGGCAAATTTTGTGACGCATTCACTTTAAAACGAAGTTTTGAGCAGCAAATGTTATTAGAACGCGGCTTAATTGAAGCGTGTGCATTTATTTCAACTATAATTATGTACTGCATAATTTATTGTAATGTCTGTTAGTTTTAAAGGGCTATAAGCAGATTGTATCATAATGTTATTAATTAGTTGAATTTATATTGGCATTGTTATTGGGCTGAAAACAGCCGTATTGGCCTGAAGCCGTTTTGCAATCATAATACACAATTATATTTAGAGTTTTTGTCTTTTGGATGGATTATGTAAATCAAATTTATATCAAAATGTGCATGGAATACATGCTTCGAATCGAACCGGTAAAATTAATCCCATTTCAATTTTCTAGAAGTAATAAGTACTCGGATACATTGGTAGTTTTGTCTGGAGAACAGCGTAGCAAAAATAAAGGTGTTTGATCTAGTAAAATGGATTTAGTCTTCGTTCAGTTTTAATAACATTTCAACGGAACTTTACATTCAGCGTTTTCTTCTTTGATTACTAATGAGTTTCTTTATTGGTTGTTCAAAGAACGTATATCCACGAAGAAATACTCGCTTAGAACAGCTGTTTTGAAATGGATTGAAAGGAAGATGTTGACAGAAGTTGTTTACCCCTGAATTGATTATGCCGTGAGCGGATTAACCACTCATTAAGGAAGCTGAGCTTCTTCTGAAGAAATTGGGACTACATCACTTGGGACTACATCACTGCCAAAAAAAAAGCATTTAATCATGACTTAAATTAAATGCTATTATATTCCATGTTGATTGGAGTTTAATGTAATTTAATTAAACCTTAAACTACCATGTTGAATGTACCTCAACCTGTTGTAAACTACATTATATATTTCGAGTTTAATATACCTCTATATCTGATGTATTCATTATTAATTTCAACATTTAAAACCTCAGAAACTTCCAGTAAACTGAAATAATACACCACTAAATCATCGTTATATACTATATATAATATACTAGCAAATCTACATTATCTCATAAAATTCTATAATAGCTCATTAATTTTAACTGTTTAGTATAGAACAACACAGATGCATAAGTTTGATAATGTATTTACTTTTTTAAAATTGACATGTTGGTTGACAGAAATAAAAGATTAAAACAAAAATAATTTCACAAATTAACACCTTGCTAGAAGAAAGAAACATAAATCTGTAGATGAAAATGCAAGCATCACATCCAAAGTTTATAGGGTGGACAAAACACATATTAAAGGGACTTATTAACAGATCTGCTTGTTTTTTTAGAAATGTGAAACATTTCATAATTGCAAAATGGCACGTATTTTCAAACATGACGGAAAAACAATACATATGATTTATAGTTATGTTTATATCATTTGGTAATAATTCATTAACAAACTATGTCCTGCATATTTCAGTCAGGTTTGTATTTGACTTCTTTATATATAATGTATCTTTATTTTTGGAATCTGTGGCAAAAAATGGAAAGTTGTCATTCTGCTATAAATATGTAGAATATGTAGATATTACTAATTTGTTTGAGTTATAATTATATACGTATTGCTAATAACATTCCGTGAGGAGATCAAATACAAAAGCTATATGATATACACCAAAGCGACAATCAGCATGATGACTATGAATCCCTGTTGTCTTTTCTGTTCAATCATCAGAAATTATGATGCAGTTCCTTTTGTTTATTCCTTATTCCTATGTGTGCAGGTTATTGCTGAAAATACACAATTTACAAAGAATTCTTTAAAATCGAAATATACCTAAAAATTGCACTCTAATTCCTTAATTAAGTATCGAATTTACTGAATTTAATAAGCATAATTAACTTTTGACAAAGTGCACTTGTCAGTGGATAGAAACGATCATGGTACGAATCTTGGTACGAACACTATTTAAACGTGACCTGTTTTTAATAATCCAAAATAACAACATATACGACTAGGAAATACATCGGTAAACAAAAAAAAGTACTGACCTACCAACGGCATGCTGGGAACACTCAAAATACTGTCTGTTTTCGATTGGCGATTTGAATCTCTGCTGAAGTAAGTACGACCGAACATGTATGTATAGTATCGAAAAGAGGAAAATCAAGGCGACACGACACGTAAATGGTTCAAGCTCAGAAATATTGGCGATTCTTAAATGTTAGCATATCATTGTTACAGAATGCGTCACCAAATGTGATTTAACGCAATAAAATGGTTAAAGATAAAATAAATGTAAATATTGTATATTCCTCGTCATCACTCAGGGTCGCATACACCTGAATTTATCTGTGTATACCTATATTAATACATTACTGAGTGACAAATAATAAATACGGTTTTATATTCACTTTCAATCTTGCGAGACATATCGGAATAGCAATTTAAGAATTTGCATGATGACAGTTTGTTCTCAATCATTTTTAATCAATTTTAAAGGGTTGATTCTAAGGCCAAAATTTCTTTACAAATACATTAAATTTCAATTTTGATTGCTGTAGCCATTGCTCGGTAAGTTTGTAAAATACATGTATACACAATGTTGCATTTTATTTTGATATTTATGTACACGTTTGCTGTCAAATTTAGCACAACGTACTTTACGGTACATTTCACTTATTACCAGTGCTTTTATTTTTCATACAGTACACACATAATTAGATGCATCGTAAACAATAAAGCATGCGAATAAGGTTCAGTGAACGTTTAAGCTTTCTTGGCTATTTTAATAAAATATATTTTGAAAGATTTTGAGCATCTTTTATCAATTGCGTAATGACGCATGTTTTCTTTTATATCTTAAGAAGACAACTAATCTTCCAAAATAAACAAGGCAATTTGAATTTGTTTTGATTACGAGTATAGTGCAGACAAGTGCTATTAGATTATGTTTGTCTTGACGAAACAACACTATTAAGTAGGATCTAAAAGATAACTTGACAATTACCAGTTTGGTAAGATAAATAACCACTTCCCACAGGTTAGGTTCCTAATATTAGCTTGCTGAATAGCTCTTCAGTCAATACTTATTGATAATGTGGTAAAACTGAACACGACAATTAAAGGCCTTATAGTTTAATGAATGGGTTTTCACTAATACAAATCCTGGCGGTACACGTTGCGAATACGTTCAACAGTTCAAACGTGTGTACTCGTATTGTACAAATACTTGATCAGGTGGGATAGTGTCGTTGCGAACTGGAATGCGGTCAATCCTATGCTGATGTCTGCACAGTTTACAAACGTTTCTTGTAGAACACAGCCTATGCACATCTGTCCGCTTTCGCTCACACCTTCGCTGTTCCCTGAAATAAAACATGAATATCAATTGATATCTGACACGAAAAGTAGACACTGCAAATTAATAAGAAAAAACGTGTTTTCTTTTGTCACACAATATATACCGATATACTAATGCTTTTTTCAGTTGTGAACAAAAATGCAAGTTTAACTAATGTACACATCTTGGACATTTTACACGCATTCTGAAGAAACAACAATTTTATAATTGTTTTCGTATTTGTTGGGCCCTTTTCATGTACGTCATTTATTCGTATGCATTGTTATTATCCTGTATACCGTTTGCGCTTGCATTTTCTAAAGTCAGAAAATCACATATTGTTAGAACACTATTACTATTGTCATTTATTTCGAAAACTCTAACTCTGAGTTTCTTTTGTAAAGTTTTCTTATTCATTTTGTGTTGTTTTGTTGTGTCATTATGCAGTAAATTATGCTTGATTTATTAAAATTAAAATTATTATCTGTATTTTTTAGAATACCATTAACACTTCTGAAAGAAATCACTATTGCAGTAGACATGGTCGCTTTAAAAAGTAGTGACGTTCGATGACGCCAGTATCGTAGGGGCCACCTCGGTCGTTTTCAAAGGGCCGTTATAGGGGTCACCACAAAGACCGCATTTCCCGCCGTTTTCAGTGAACAGCTGCAAATAATTACAAAACGGTGTTACCTATTGTTAGTTCACGCACATCAACCGACACCATTCATATTAGCAAAGAGGGAAATGTAGTACTGGGCCCAGTTGCTCCAAACTTTAACGGACAATTAAGCTAACAGCCGTTAACTTTTGGATGAGGTTTTTGATGTAAATTAAATGTTAAATTTTTAAAAACATTGATATGCTAAAATAATTCTCAAATGCTCCATAAGCAAGATGTTTGTAATACAAGTTGTATTTACATCTAAAGTTAACAGGCCGTTTGCTTAACTGGGCGTTAAAGTTTTGAGCAACTGGGCCCAGGTCAAAGTATCGTTGTTAAACAACCCAATGCAAAAGGCAAAATTTAGTCCTGACTCTGAGTTAAATGGTGTTCTTATAACTATTACATAACATAACAATAGCAAAAATATGTGTCAACTGATGTTAGAATCGAAACACGTTTCGCATTATCGTAGTTTATCGGCAAATAAGCAACTCTCTGTCGTTCTGATGCGTGGCTAGTAAACCATTCGGGGCAACGCTCTCCGATAAACAACGATAAATCGAAAATTATTTCATATACAACGATTTGTCATAAAATGTGTAACATTGAAGCACTTCGCGTCTGCAATACATTTTTTTGCCCACGTGGTTTAATTTGTTAGCATCTGAACTTATGTTCAAGCTATAACGTATATTTATTATTTCTTAAATGGTAGACAATACACTGTTCTTGTTGTTGTCCGGTTAATCTTCTGTTTCACACTGGTGGCTAGTTTTTGAAAACTAATATGTAGAAGAAATTGGGACTACATCACTTGGGACTACATCACTGCCAAAAAAAAAGCATTTAATCATGACTTAAATTAAATGCTATTATATTCCATGTTGATTGGAGTTTAATGTAATTTAATTAAACCTTAAACTACCATGTTGAATGTACTTCAACCTGTTGTAAACTACATTATATATTTCGAGTTTAATATACCTCTATATCTGATGTATTCATTATTAATTTCAACATTTAAAACCTCAGAAACTTCCAGTAAACTGAAATAATACACCACTAAATCATCGTTATATACTATATATAATATACTAGCAAATCTACATTATCTCATAAAATTCTATAATAGCTCATTAATTTTAACTTTTTAGTATAGAACAACACAGATGCATAAGTTTGATAATGTATTTACTTTTTTAAAATTGACATGTTGGTTGACAGAAATAAAAGATTAAAACAAAAATAATTTCACAAATTAACACCTTGCTAGAAGAAAGAAACATAAATCTGTAGATGAAAATGCAAGCATCACATCCAAAGTTTATAGGGTGGACAAAACACATATTAAAGGGACTTATTAACAGATCTGCTTGTTTTTTTAGAAATGTGAAACATTTCATAATTGCAAAATGGCACGTATTTTCAAACATGACGGAAAAACAATACATATGATTTATAGTTATGTTTATATCATTTGGTAATAATTCATTAACAAACTATGTCCTGCATATTTCAGTCAGGTTTGTATTTGACTTCTTTATATATAATGTATCTTTATTTTTGGAATCTGTGGCAAAAAATGGAAAGTTGTCATTCTGCTATAAATATGTAGAATATGTAGATATTACTAATTTGTTTGAGTTATAATTATATACGTATTGCTAATAACATTCCGTGAGGAGATCAAATACAAAAGCTATATGATATACACCAAAGCGACAATCAGCATGATGACTATGAATCCCTGTTGTCTTTTCTGTTCAATCATCAGAAATTATGATGCAGTTCCTTTTGTTTATTCCTTATTCCTATGTGTGCAGGTTATTGCTGAAAATACACAATTTACAAAGAATTCTTTAAAATCGAAATATACCTAAAAATTGCACTCTAATTCCTTAATTAAGTATCGAATTTACTGAATTTAATAAGCATAATTAACTTTTGACAAAGTGCACTTGTCAGTGGATAGAAACGATCATGGTACGAATCTTGGTACGAACACTATTTAAACGTGACCTGTTTTTAATAATCCAAAATAACAACATATACGACTAGGAAATACATCGGTAAACAAAAAAAAGTACTGACCTACCAACGGCATGCTGGGAACACTCAAAATACTGTCTGTTTTCGATTGGCGATTTGAATCTCTGCTGAAGTAAGTACGACCGAACATGTATGTATAGTATCGAAAAGAGGAAAATCAAGGCGACACGACACGTAAATGGTTCAAGCTCAGAAATATTGGCGAATCTTAAATGTTAGCATATCATTGTTACAGAATGCGTCACCAAATGTGATTTAACGCAATAAAATGGTTAAAGATAAAATAAATGTAAATATTGTATATTCCTCGTCATCACTCAGGGTCGCATACACCTGAATTTATCTGTGTATACCTATATTAATACATTACTGAGTGACAAATAATAAATACGGTTTTATATTCACTTTCAATCTTGCGAGACATATCGGAATAGCAATTTAAGAATTTGCATGATGACAGTTTGTTCTCAATCATTTTTAATCAATTTTAAAGGGTTGATTCTAAGGCCAAAATTTCTTTACAAATACATTAAATTTCAATTTTGATTGCTGTAGCCATTGCTCGGTAAGTTTGTAAAATACATGTATACACAATGTTGCATTTTATTTTGATATTTATGTACACGTTTGCTGTCAAATTTAGCACAACGTACTTTACGGTACATTTCACTTATTACCAGTGCTTTTATTGTTCATACAGTACACACATAATTAGATGCATCGTAAACAATAAAGCATGCGAATAAGGTTCAGTGAACGTTTAAGCTTTCTTGGCTATTTTAATAAAATATATTTTGAAAGATTTTGAGCATCTTTTATCAATTGCGTAATGACGCATGTTTTCTTTTATATCTTAAGAAGACAACTAATCTTCCAAAATAAACAAGGCAATTTGAATTTGTTTTGATTACGAGTATAGTGCAGACAAGTGCTATTAGATTATGTTTGTCTTGACGAAACAACACTATTAAGTAGGATCTAAAAGATAACTTGACAATTACCAGTTTGGTAAGATAAATAACCACTTCCCACAGGTTAGGTTCCTAATATTAGCTTGCTGAATAGCTCTTCAGTCAATACTTATTGATAATGTGGTAAAACTGAACACGACAATTAAAGGCCTTATAGTTTAATGAATGGGTTTTCACTAATACAAATCCTGGCGGTACACGTTGCGAATACGTTCAACAGTTCAAACGTGTGTACTCGTATTGTACAAATACTTGATCAGGTGGGATAGTGTCGTTGCGAACTGGAATGCGGTCAATCCTATGCTGATGTCTGCACAGTTTACAAACGTTTCTTGTAGAACACAGCCTATGCACATCTGTCCGCTTTCGCTCACACCTTCGCTGTTCCCTGAAATAAAACATGAATATCAATTGATATCTGACACGAAAAGTAGACACTGCAAATTAATAAGAAAAAACGTGTTTTCTTTTGTCACACAATATATACCGATATACTAATGCTTTTTTCAGTTGTGAACAAAAATGCAAGTTTAACTAATGTACACATCTTGGACATTTTACACGCATTCTGAAGAAACAACAATTTTATAATTGTTTTCGTATTTGTTGGGCCCTTTTCATGTACGTCATTTATTCGTATGCATTGTTATTATCCTGTATACCGTTTGCGCTTGCATTTTCTAAAGTCAGAAAATCACATATTGTTAGAACACTATTACTATTGTCATTTATTTCGAAAACTCTAACTCTGAGTTTCTTTTGTAAAGTTTTCTTATTCATTTTGTGTTGTTTTGTTGTGTCATTATGCAGTAAATTATGCTTGATTTATTAAAATTAAAATTATTATCTGTATTTTTTAGAATACCATTAACACTTCTGAAAGAAATCACTATTGCAGTAGACATGGTCGCTTTAAAAAGTAGTGACGTTCGATGACGCCAGTATCGTAGGGGCCACCTCGGTCGTTTTCAAAGGGCCGTTATAGGGGTCACCACAAAGACCGCATTTCCCGCCGTTTTCAGTGAACAGCTGCAAATAATTACAAAACGGTGTTACCTATTGTTAGTTCACGCACATCAACCGACACCATTCATATTAGCAAAGAGGGAAATGTAGTACTGGGCCCAGTTGCTCCAAACTTTAACGGACAATTAAGCTAACAGCCGTTAACTTTTGGATGAGGTTTTTGATGTAAATTAAATGTTAAATTTTTAAAAACATTGATATGCTAAAATAATTCTCAAATGCTCCATAAGCAAGATGTTTGTAATACAAGTTGTATTTACATCTAAAGTTAACAGGCCGTTTGCTTAACTGGGCGTTAAAGTTTTGAGCAACTGGGCCCAGGTCAAAGTATCGTTGTTAAACAACCCAATGCAAAAGGCAAAATTTAGTCCTGACTCTGAGTTAAATGGTGTTCTTATAACTATTACATAACATAACAATAGCAAAAATATGTGTCAACTGATGTTAGAATCGAAACACGTTTCGCATTATCGTAGTTTATCGGCAAATAAGCAACTCTCTGTCGTTCTGATGCGTGGCTAGTAAACCATTCGGGGCAACGCTCTCCGATAAACAACGATAAATCGAAAATTATTTCATATACAACGATTTGTCATAAAATGTGTAACATTGAAGCACTTCGCGTCTGCAATACATTTTTTTGCCCACGTGGTTTAATTTGTTAGCATCTGAACTTATGTTCAAGCTATAACGTATATTTATTATTTCTTAAATGGTAGACAATACACTGTTCTTGTTGTTGTCCGGTTAATCTTCTGTTTCACACTGGTGGCTAGTTTTTGAAAACTAATATGTATTCATTTTGTCACATGCACAATTAAAAACATCGGCATGAGTCCATTCATCATTACGTTCTAAACATTAATACAAATGCAATTTGATTATCAAAATAATCAACTATACGTGGCATAACCAAAACACTCGGTAAACATGGTTAATGCGTTACAGACACACCCTTAAATGAAAGAAAATAATAAAATATCGGAAACAAGTTTTAAGAACAAATTTGACAAGTTTGAAGACTATTATTACTCCAACATGTAGGATCTGTTCAGTATATGCAAGTTTCTGTTACATATTATCTTGGATTTATTTACGGACAAACAAGCATGCTACCATGTGAATACATGCTGTTGTGTTAAACAGACATAATGACAAATACAAATGCCACGTACCAATTTCACGACAACGATACTACTCATTATAGTTACTAAACTGCTGTTTTACCACATTTCACACAAGTATATTGAGGGTTAAGTACTTATATGATAGGCTAAGAGCGACTACATGACCAACAAGATAACATTAGACAGGTTTGTGTCATGATGGTGAAATATCGACTGGAGAATCAGTCATACATTTATATCTGTATGAATGCACAACGCAGCTATCCAATATGGTGTGGTGCTGTTCGTTTGATGTTGTGTATGTCTAGTTAATAGATTGACATATTGATATATTGGTTAAGATTTCGGATTGTATAATTAGTATTCTAACATGATACTGGGTACATTTTCTATAGATAAAGAACAAAACTATCGTTGTTAAACTATGCAATAAACAACGAAAAAGAAAGTCCCGATTGCGGGCACATCATAGTACAATGTAGTCCTCATTTAATTTAATGATTACAATTGCAAACAATATTTGTCAAATCATGTTATAATCGAAACAATGTTTGCATTGTCTTTGTTTATAGGCCAATAAACAACTATTTGTCAATCTGAAGCGTGACTGTGAAACAACTCGGGCTAACGCCCTCGGCGTTTAGTGCCTACCATCAGAACTCGCTGTTTATTGGCCGATAAACAACGATACATGGACAATTATTTCTTAAATCTTTCAGTGTGCATCTTTGTTTATTACAGGTGAAAGTTATAGCGACGATGATAGTATTCATACATATAGAAATAGTCATGTAATAATAGTACAACTAACGTTACATTTATTATATATTACAACTGGTATGACACCCGTGCGTTGGCAATTGTATATTGTATCATGTGTGTTTAGTATTAAATGTGTTTTGCCATAAAACATGTAATTTAACATCGATTTTGATATCGTATCCATTCATAAAACATATCGCATATTTGCGTGTCGTGTTGTGTCTGCTCTTATACATTTATAAACCGTATAAGTTCAATGTCCACACAATTTTTAAAGTCAGGTAGCATTGGTTTCACACAGTATTTCACATAATGTATCGTAAATTTAAACAAAATAGCATAATACAAGATCACTTACCTTACATCCTCCACAGTACAGAGAGTTCCAATCGATATTCACCCAGGCATCAAACCCGCACATTTAGGCCACACTGCGCATCGGGGGCTCTAACATTCCACCGTGACCGTTCACCCCAACCACGAGTGCGATAATTATCGCTATGCACAAGACAATGACGAGCAATGGCTTTGAACTCATGATGTTGTTAATTCTGTTGTTCACATTTTACGGATGTTGAAAATATGCAGTAACACATGGATTTATCAACATTTTTTCGCGTATCTTTTCTTATTCGATTATTTTTGGTTACTGTTTTAGTTTATCCTACAAAGTATAAATATAATATCCCAATACAACACTTGTATTTTAACCTATACAACTTTAGGCTCGGCTTTGAGCCTTTGTACAAGTCACAGTTATATCTCTCTTTTTTTGTTGTAGCTTTTACTCGTGTAGTCTCTGTTGTACGTAGATCTGTTGTTTCTGTGTTTGTTGTCTTTTGCTTGATGTCGTCGTTGTTGTTCTTGTTGTTGCTGTTCTTGATGTTGCTGCTGCTGTTCTTGCTGCGGGTTGTCGTGTAGTTGCGGTTTTAATAGTACACTCCGATGATGTTTTTTTTTTTATCGAAGAACTGAAAAAAGAAAGAGGTGCATGAAATGTATTTAAATTAAATGTTATCTTAAATTCCAGTGGACAGTTCTGTCATATTATTAGTATTAATATTACCGAACAGCAAACACGCGACAAATGGCACTAGACATGTTTCCTGTCCAAGACAACTATACTTTATAGATTGCAAACCCATCGTTTTATACCAGCGAACGTAGAAGGAATACGATTTCAGTCGCACTTGATTTCGTCCGCTTATCGAAGCAAATATTTCGTCTAGGCAGTAAGACAATCGGTATACTTTAGGCAATACATATCAGTGTTATTGTTTCTTCCTATATCATCTATATATATATATCTCAGTGTACTATAGACGCACTAAATTAATTTAGATATCCTCATCACTGGTACGTATAACGCGACCGTTTTCAGCCAATTGTTTCGAATTTTCACTTGTGTAAGCATCGCTTTCAGATCATCGCTTTCAGATGGTTTGTTTTTCGATTATATAGACGGCTAGAATAGTGCTTATTACAAGACTGTGGTGTTCCGCTGGTTTGTATTGCTCAAGTTGATTGTGTAACGCTGTATTCCAACAGCTCGCAGTGCGATCGTTACACAACTTAAACAATCAACGAGAGCGAAATAACTCACCTGAACGTCACAGTCACCACAGTCTAAACATCTACAAAAATGCTACGAAACAAACAAAATAATAACAAAACAGTACTGTAAAGAACGAGCACGAATACATGTCATGTAGATCAATGACGTCATAAAATTAACGTGACCATGTTGTAACGGCGCCGTCGTGTCCATACAAAAGAACGGAGTATATTCTTAACGTACTTCAAAGGAGTCCGGGTTTGCCAGCCGTTGGATACGGAAAAATATTTCACAGTGTGTATATTATACAGAAAATATACCAGTATTAGTCAGAATATCTATATCTAGATATATAATAAATATAAAAAAAAAACAACATTATGCAAACCGTGTTATACAAGGATTCTGCAATAACATAAACAATGAAAACAAACGTGCATAGCAGTAACAAAACTTTAACATGTTATAGACCCTCTATATTAACAACATATGTAATTAGTAAGTTATGGACTTATTAAACAACGAAATACACCATTACGATACTTCTGTGCAGTTTAAGAAGCGGTACAATAATAAATGTCCTTATTCGGTAGATAAATACGAAAGTAAAATAGTAATTAAACAACATACAAATAAATAAAGTAAATGGACGGATAAAAGTATGTTTAATCTTCAATGTTTTAAGTTCATTTGTATATATACTAAATCGAACTAATTCTTAAGTATTCTCACATTTGAGCGCATGAGGGAGCATGTAATTAACACTCTAACGTAAGACTGGCACTATTAAATTACTAGCGTTACGGTTTTACGTTAGTAATAAGCGCAGACGAAAAACTAGCACGACTTTCGTCTCATTAGCCTATGAAATGGTTTGTTGTGGGGAGCTACTGTGTTGACGGGATTGTTCTAAGAAGTATTTGTCAAATTAAAAAGAAATATTGTTATCATGATATCATAACATGTGTATTGCCAAATTAAAGCCCCCAAAACATAGTCAGCATTATCGTCATCATCATCATCATCATCATCATCAACAACATCAACATCATCAACATCATCAGCATCAGTATCATCATCATAAACATCATCGTCGACTTAGTCGTAATCATCTGCATCAGTATCATCATCAGCAACAGCAACATCAGCTTCATAATCACCATCATCATTATCTGCATCATTAGCATTCTGCTTCAACATCATCATCATCATCGCCTTTATCATCATCAACTTTTTCATTATCATCATTTTCATCATCAGCATCATTGTCGTCATCTTCAATACCATCATTATACAAAAAGCAACGTCATTTTATAGCGACAATGCTAGAAGTGGCCATGAGCATGTGTATCGTAATATGCAGAATACTGTAATAACAAATGCAGAGAAAGGCTTTCTTTATATATCGATGTATTATACTAACCGCCTCCCGTTAAAACTAATATTATAATCAAAGTTTGTTTAGAAATAGACATATATCGTGTCTCGGTGTAAACCCTTTATTAAAGTGATTAAATAGTCATCTGGCGTTTAATGTGATGATTCCGTCATCATTTACATGAATTGTATAACCTTAAATACACAATTACCGTCAAATTCACACTAAATTTGCTAACTCTCTATGTAAACACATTTATTTTCAAATAATATGTAATCATATTTAGAAACAAATAGGTAAAGAAAGATTATATAAATATTAAACTATAAGAACCATGCAAAATCTGCAAACAAATAAATATTTCCTAATTACCAATTTTATTGTAATAATAGCAATCAATCGACCGATTTCAAATTGACGTCGCATTCAAATATTAATCGCTACACTGACGTAAACAAAATGTAAATGAACTCAGAAAAGCAATGAAAATCGAATCGAACGAAGAAAATAGACAAACCGAATTGATGCATGTAAATGTCAAATAGTTCAATTGGTGATTCAATACATACGCGTTCAGTTGATTGTAGATTGATGGATACAAACATGAACGATATAGTAACTATGTGTTATTGTAGTAAAGACATTTTTACTAGACACACTTTATAAATCATCATTATCATGGTCATTATCATCTTCAACACGATCATCATCACATTTGTCGTCGTCCTCATCGTCATCAACTCTTCGCCGTGATAATCATAGTCGGTTCACCACCACCATCAGCAGCAACATCTGAAAAAATAACATCGCGTTATTAACCTATTTTTGCGCCATGTACATTTACATCGTTTTATTCATCTTATAATCAATATTTCCCAAATTGCCATCAGTAGCAGAAGCAATACAATCAGTAACACCTTTATCGTCATAATTATACATATGATAATTATCATCATAAGCAACATCATCGTCATCGGCAGCAGAAGCAGCTGCATTAGCATTACCGCTTCCACTAGCAGTAGTTTTCTAATAAATATTTTGCATCATGTTGTTTTTCTATTCATCATCATCTTCTTCTTCGCCAGCATCATTAGCAGATGCAACAGCAACACAATTTTCACAATCATCGTCATTATCCTCACCATCGCCACCATCACCGCCATCATCATCACCATTATGGTCATTATCATCATTTTACTTGTTACTTTGTCGTTAATCTTAGTACCTTAAATTCTGGCATATCAATCGGAATTCTCCCCAAACCGTTCGCAGTAACATCGTTTTTTATTTGTTTTTGTTTGGTCTGTCAGTTTATGGTTGTGACCGATGCTTTGCTGTGATGCTGGCGATTATATTTGTGGTATGTGTTCAGAAGTTGTGGTAGTCCAAATGAACCTTGTGTCATCTAATGTGGTATAACAAGTGATTTCCCTGACGTAAGTAAGATTTCCAGATCTGTTAACGCCAAAGCCAAATGACGTTTAGGTGAAACCACGTGCAAAACTTGTTGATAATTCAGATCACATCCAGTTCAAATCAATCGGATATCAATCCTTCTTAGACAATACTAGAATGCCAGTAAGAGTGGAATACATTGTTGTACTTGTAAATAAATCAAAATCAAAAGAAAACCGCGAAAACTATTACCATAGGTAAGTTAGTTTTCTCGCACACCAGTGTTTTGTTATCTTTGTACATGTAAAACACGGGCAAATCTACAGGTCATTGTCGCACTCTATATGAAGACTTTAACGCGAAATGTTGACCAACAAACCCTTACTATTTCATTACCAAATCTAATACTGATTTCGCATTTGTGCTAAACAATATAGGTACACAAGAATATGTGCTTTTTATAAACTTTTCATCAGAGTAAATCTCCAATACAGAGACACATCAAATTATTTGTGCTAAACAATAGGTACACAATAATATGTGCTTTATATAACATTTTCATCAGAGTAAATCTCCAATACACAGACACATCAAATTTTAGCACCAAACAAATTGTTGTAAGCATTATGCTCTTCATTATTTTTATTAAAGTGTCCTTAATTATGTGGATCGACATCCAGCAACATCCATCATGATTTATCTGAATTTTATGCTTGGCAATAACAACAATTTGGCAATTGAGACGTACGAAATTATATACAAGATCCCTTAGTAATTTCACAGGTTTCGTGCATATAATATAGACATTCAATCCGTAACAGGAAATGTCACTCGGGGTCATCATCTGCAACATTAATAAATCAATATCATAACTGAAGATAAAATTAGATGTGCTATGTTGTATGCATTAATTAATTTATTGCGACCTCGTGGTAGCTCTTGATGATGATGCACTAAATGTATTCACTTCTGTAAGATAGTCTTTATGTTGGTTTTGCATTAATTTAGCGGCGTTTTCTATTTTAAACAACTTGTATTGTAAGCGTTAATGAGTATCATTGCTTACAACTTTATTTGTTTGTATCGAATGTTGTTGTTTTAGAAGCCCTTACGCATATGTGTGCTAAGAGTTTTGTTTTCTGCTGATGTTCATGTTGTTATTATTGTTGTTCACGTGTATATTGTTTACTGTAACAAATAGTGGCCGTTGTATTGTTTGATAATATTTTTCCTACTAGATATATTACTACTACTACTACTTCTACTACCACAACAACAACAACAACTACTACTACTACTATTGTTGCTACAACAACTACTACTACTAGAACCACCACCACCACCACAACCACCACCACCACCACACCAATAATACAAAAAATAATATGATGATGATAATAATAATAATAATAATAATAATAATAATAATAAATAATAATGCATTTGGACATCTGTTACGTTTTGATTGTGGTGGTTGAAATGAGCTACGTGACATCTAAGGAGGTATGACTGAAAGCGCGTGCCCTTCTGCCCAGACGTAGCTTAGGTTTCTAAGGGCTCTCGACGCCGAAGCCGAATGACGTGAATGTGAAACCTCTTCAAAACTCGGAGATGCTACAGATTAGATACACATGTGAAATCGAATCAGCATTAATATGTTCTTGACAATTTTAGAGAGTTAGTATGAGTGCGTAGCGATACAGGTAAGTACATGAAAGCCATAGCGGTACAGGTAAGTACACGACGCGAACCGCAAAAGCTATAAACAAAGGTAGTTATTTATCATTGTAAGTAAAACAAAGTTTCTGATGCATATGTTCATGTTAAGCACGGGTTAATCAACCTGACACGGCGACCTGTATATGCATAGTTTTACGTGTCATATGTTAAAATAAAATAATTGAATATTGCATTTGCAAACCGTGTCATAAATATTGATACACAATACTCAATGGTACAGTTACAACTGCGTATTCCTTAGGCTACCTTAATCTCTTCCACACGGGCGGGATCCAAAAGCTAACCAAATCAAACTCTTTCTTATAAGCGTGATGCAATTACTAATTTTAAATGCCCATAAAGATATGCGTGTACATCCATCAACATCAAGTATGATTAAACTTAAATTATATTATATATTTATGCATGAAAACGTTCAATTAATACAAGATCCACTATAAATGTCACAGGTTTAGTGCATAATATATAGCTATGCACACTGTGTATAGAAGCAAATTCCTTTTAAACATTGTGAGGTATATATATAGCACTCTAATTACACTTTATAATTCAGAACAATAACTTTTAATATCCTGTAAAACATTGTGAGTTTTATTTATAGCCCTCTAGTTCAACTTCATAATTCAGTAAAAAAGCTACAAAACTAATTTAATATGAGAACGTTTAAAATGCGAACGTAATTGCGCAAGGTTATTTTTAACACGCATTCAACATGGATAAATTAGTTCGTGGCATATAGATGTTCTGGTTAAATAATGCTGTGTTTTCATTTAACTATCGTATCAGTGAGAGTGAGGTGAAGTGCGCATGCGCATTTAAAATTTCATTATTTACTGCAGTCTGCTGCTAGAATTTTCAGCAACAACACAACCGCTAGAGAAATATTCACAATCGTCAACAATGGTAAGTTGGATATATATATAATAAGACTTGGGTGCAAATATTCATGAACATGTAGTGTAGTTAGTAGTATGTCTATCTATTTTTTAGCATTGTATTTTACATTGATTCTGTATTAAAGATCAGGGGTGAGTTGTTCAAAGCTTTATCAGCCAAGTAAGATAACAACTGTTAAATTTTGGATAAAGTAATTTATGTATATTAAACATAACATCATAACTGTGAGTTTATACTACAAAAAGTTATGTTGGAATGATATTAAAATGTTTTATAAACGAGTCGCTCCTAATATTAATATTATTTACATCTAAAGTTAACAGCCTGTTAGCCTAACTAGCCGTTAAGTTTTGAGCAACTGCGCTTTGTCTGTTAAACCATTTTATGCATAATTGTATGTATTTTCTTCAACCATCTGTGAACTGTTTATTTGTTATTCATTTAATATTAATGTATGCTCCATGATAGATGTTAGTTATTTGTGTCTAATAAACTTGTGTGCCTGATCAAGGCAAATTATGATGCTTGCATTTGATAACTAGTAGACCTGAAGACGACCGCGTTTGATCACTTTTTATCGTATTTCACAAATACTTAGTATTCGACCCTACTATGTATACGACAAATACGACCGTCTTTGATCACTGCATTATTAATATGTACATCTACATACGACTCTCTTTTATTACAATATTAATACGTACAACTATATTCGACCCTGTTTCGTTAGTGCATTATTACGTACAACTTAATATGATCATATTTGATTATTGAATTTAGAATTAAGTACATCTGAATAAGACTACATTTGATTATCGCATTTAGTTTTTGTACAACAAAAAACGACCATATTCGATTGTATTGCACCGAGTAAGGCATACAACTACACGAATAAATATATGACTATAGTATATGTTGTTGGTGACTTCTCTACATAATTATATCGTTTTACAGTAATATTTTATAATTTGAAATAGGTGCTGAATAATGATAGATTTCAGTACTACTAGTAGTTTGAACAGTTTCTTAAAATAATATTGTCAGAATGTATATACCTGGATCACTCATTTGGCAAGTAATGAAAGCTGTCGTCAGTATATTCATTAAGATGTAGCTTTTGTGCTTACATAAACTTATGCAAAGTAACGTGATTGAATATCTTTTGCTTGAATACAGTGGTATTTTAATTTATAGACACAAACTAATTAGCATCAGGTATTCCTCAAAAAAGTAAAATGTACTTGCACAAGTAATATGCAAACGACTTTGCGTTCTAAAATAGCTGCAACAAGCTGTGTTCTTCAGACCAGTGGTGAACAAGTGGTGAACTTGATCCGAAGGTTTTTACGCTATCTACCACAAGAGTGTAGGTCTTAAAAGTTATTTTGAAAATAAAGAGCATCTGATACCTGTTTGTATCCACTACATCGTTGCTCAGAACAGTGCTGTTCTGATGCTCTTGTTACCGTTCATTGATACTGTAGATCAAGTATATCGTGGCATGTCGGTGTCTTGATAGGCATTTGTGAAACTGCAACTACATTGCAAACGCCATCCGACTAATCACATGCCAAAAAAGTGATACATTTTGGACATCGCCTCGGATTAGACTGTATATATGTTTCAGTATTTGTGTTTATTTGTTTTCTTTGATCAACATTCACATTAGCAAGTACATAATTCAAACGTCATTGATTGTATACTCTTTGGCATTGCTCATTTCTATAATGCAAGAACATTACATTTGCTGAAGGGGATCACTTTTTCATAGACATAGTCCCTTTAATGTTTTCATGCATTCATTTATTTCAAAGATAATAAGTCCGTCATTGTGACGGAAACCCTAACAACAAGAACATAACACTGGGTTTCAATTTAATACAGTAAAACAACGTAGCAATACAAAATGAACATATAGAAAACATGTATGAATGTCAAACTTCCAGCAAAATGTTATAGTATACAAACTAGAATGTCAGCGTACACATTGCCAGTGCATGTTGTTGATATTTAAATACTATGCGTATCAGTCATTATTTCCCATTATTGGAAACTGAAATTGATTTAACGGACTTTATTATAGGGTACAAGCACATTGGACTGCGAGTTTTCTCCTGCTGTCGCAACTGGAGATTCGCTTTGGTTATGTTTAAAGTATAGTCAAATATGAAATACAGAATATGTTGTGTTACATACTTTCTTAAACATACTACTTTGTGTTAAGCATCTGTTGTTAGAAATGCATTCATATACTTTATATTTAACTCGACCGCTGCTTCAAATCAAAAACATGCACTTCGATCTCTGTAAAAAGCTTTGAAATGATTAAAATGATATAAACCAATTCGGAAGCATGTCTAGATCAAATTATTAGTCAATTATAACAATACAAAAACGCAAACAGTTAACATAGTAAGACACATAACGATACGAACGTTTAAGATACTCTAATATATTTTCAAAGATCTGTAAATTGGTTCTGTAGCAAATACATACACAACATGATAGCATTTAACATTTTGCCTTCCGTACAAGCTACCATTATAATCGTGTGCCTGACTTTGTTGATACCTTCGGCTTAGAACCAACGATGTACATGTACAGAAAATAAAACGGAAAATATACAAACTGTTATACAGTTTTTTAGGGCATGGAACACTAGGCTTTTGTCAATTTACTTTACTTCTGAATACATATTTGAACGTTTTTACGAGACACACGTTTATGAAGTATTGACCGCTTTAATACGAATTAAATGGAGTTCAATTTTTTGAAATAATGCGTGCAAATCCATTAATTATCACTTAATCGGATACAATTGACTTAAACAATGTGGTATAAACATTCATAGATACAGAAATAATTAGCATCGGGTATTTCCCCAATATCATGTTTTTAATAGTTTCAGTTTCAATTTCAGTGTTATCATACACTTTTTACAAAATACGTGTGATAAAGAGGTAAAGAACGAAGAATCCAGCATGTATTACAATACGCGATGTGTATAGTGGCACACATACAAACATATCTTCCAGGCTGTACATTCGACATAAACTAATAAATAAAGTATATAGGTATCTATAGAGTTAAAAGTTATTGAATAATGAATAATATGCTAATGCATATGTGCTTTATAGTTGCAATCGGTGTTATGCGTTCTGGGCACTATGATATAAAGGTAAGAAAGGTTATCTGCTACAAAGTTGTATTAAATCAATTCTGGTTGATATAAGGACACGTATGAAACATCATTTAAACAAAACGCTCTCAATTCATGTAGAGCATCCCAGAGCCCTTAATTTAAGTCAAGTGCCCGATCACAAAAACGGCAAGATTAGTTATACAGAAACCAGGTCGAACGCAAATGCACACATATAAAACTGGGTTATGTCCTTGCATTAGATAATGGTAGCATTCAATTATGTAGTCCAACTTGAGCCAACTAGCTCATGTGAACAGTTATACGTTACATATAGATGCTCATTGATTGTATTATATATATTTGTGTATGTTTAATACAGATGAGTACATTTAGCTCCACGCAGAACTGCATGTGTATGTGTATGTCAATTTTTTTAGTATACGTTGTAGTTTACTAATGTAAATACGCTATGAATTTTTATTTGAAATAGTATCTGACCATTTAATAAAAGAAAGGTAATGCCCCTATCAATATTTCCCCCTGGGGAAGGAGCGGCACGATGACCTAGAGGAATTTGACAAATTCTATTCATGGAGATTTTATTCCCAACCTAGAACCAGGCATTTTTGTCTAAATCCCGACAGTGGAAGACACCCGCGGTACCCAATATTACCGGGATCTAAAATCCAACCAAAGTCTATTTCCCGGGACCGGACTTCTTTGGCGTGTACAATTCTCGCCTGTCGGAAATCGATTTCAGTCTATAGTCCCGTAAATTCCCACCGCTTCCCCCCATATGGGCACATATTGATTGGTTCATTATACTTAGAACATAAACTTTAGTTTGTTTATATGGATGTCTGTATAAAATGTGTTGTGCCTGTAATTCTCTCATCACGCGTGTCTAAAATTGGTTACTTACCCCAAATAAGCATATCTATCCGTTAATGCGTATGTGAATACAAAATCACATACCCGAATACTTTAATACTGTAGTACTTATAATGATTTATAGACACAGACACACATCCGTAAACATCGGGTATTCAACCAGTTAAACTTGACATTTCGTAAAATTTCTGAAAATATTAATGCATTGTATGCATTGTGGACTGGCACGTGCGTAACACACATAATAAGGGAGATCATGATGCACTCATAATAAGGGAGATCATGATACACACATAATAAGGGAGATCATGATACACGCATAATAAGGGAGATCATGATACACACATAATAAGGGAGATCATGATACACACATAATAAGGGAGATCATGATACACACATAATAAGGGAGATCATGATACACACATAATAAGGAAGATCATGATACACACATAATAAGGGAGATCATGATACACACATAATAAGGGAGATCATGATACGCACATAATAAGGGAGATCATGATACACACATAATAAGGGAAATCATGATACACACATAATAAGGGAGATTATGATACACACATAATAAGGGAGATCATGATTGTGTTGGTTTGAATATCTGTATAAGTTGTATATGCAACTAAATGTTTACACGTACTAAAAGTAAGATTTCATGAAAGTTACTGTAGGATTTGCAATTGGCAATTAATGCAAAAGATCGATCAATGACAACTGTTTGTTGTACAAATCTATAATATAACGATGTAATTCATGCAGTTTGTCATATAAGCCCCCCCCAAAATAACTCACAACGACGGTTGCTAGATGCAGACATCCAAACAGGAAAACTTTGTGTAAAACATGCATTCGTTGTTTCCATAAATAATTCTGGCCATTTAACCGATACGTGTTTGATCCACGCCATGTCCCAGTGTCGTGAATCATTTGTTTTCCCATGTTATTATGCAAGCACATGCATCCACCCTGGTAAGCTCATTAAGTTAGCCGGGGTTGAGCTCGATAACTTTGCCTGGTTTTATCAGTGACACTTCATTGACGACTGTTCGGCCAACCTATTAAATTGTATCCAGACGCAACTGTTTAAATGCATCTAATACTAAAGAAATAAAGCATGTGATCGTAAGGTTTAACATCACTTATATAAAGCATATATGAAACGCACTGCGAATTACCGTGGGGAATTACCTAACTAACCACTTTTGCAAATTATCTACGCATTATGATATGCCGACAGTCGATAGAAGGTCATATTTTGATACCATTTTAGCCAACTACATATACACAAAGGCTCTATGTCGTAAACGTAAAACGGTAATACAATGCATTCAGCCGTCGGACATATATAAAAAAGCACTTCCCGATTAATACATTATTGCTGCGTATTCGCTATGTCGTTAGGTGTTGATACACCATTAATTCATCCCTGTCATTTTCGAATAATTATATTATTTACCCAATATTACAGTTTTCTACACTTTGTAAAGAACGAAACACCGCGAGGAAGCTCATTGATTGCGCTAATCATAACCGTTTGGTAATCCACACAGTTTACAACTGTATGGGCACCGATGGTGTGTTCATGTTAACTAATGATATATTTATCAGGACTGATATAATACATCAAGTCTGTTGTTTATGGCAACTGATCTTACTGAAGACAATGCCATGGCTGATGAATTAATTAACATACAAAACGCCGAAAACATGAGTCAAAACACATAATAAGTTATTGTCACCCACCATTAATGATTGGCGCCAAACCTAGCAGATAATACGACGTACATGTAGCTATATGTGCAAAATACAAACGAAACAAATAAATGCAATACAAAGCATAAGTGTGATATGATGATAGTCTTAGAGCGAAAACATGTTGAAAGTATTGCAATTGTTCACATACATTAGTACAGCGGCGTGAAAACTGATGTCTCGCACGAAATATCCTGTTTTGGAAAGAAGGTCAAAATATATAAATAGACCTTACTTCCAAGCCTGCTTTACGAGAAGTACCGATCATTAAATGCATCATACACATTACCCTAGGGGTTTCCACAAAAAGGCTATAAAAGAATGTGTCCTGTGACTTGTTCACATTAGGCAAAACGAGTACATGGCTATTGTTGTTAGCGTATATTGCGGCGTTTTAGATCGATTCGCTTGCCAGCTTTCCAAATCTGAATACTATTCGCAATTAGAAAATGCATACATTAGTAAGTGAGGTCCTCCGGAAACATCGAACATGTTAATGATCCGCATCAACTGAATTTGTGAAATAATGGATGTTTAAACAGTTCAATACCGAGCCGAACAAACTCAAATGATCTGAGTGAGTATTTCTAAACGTATGCTGAGACAAGCCATTTATGCTAATACATAACAGTATACTTGCTTCTCGAATAGATGTATACCACCAAACCTCTACAATAAGCATACACCTACGGTGTTCCGTTAGTGCCACTCGTTGTTCTCGGCCTTTGGATTACAAGCGCGTGAACGCGAGAACGCGATACGAAGTAGCGAAATCACGATGCGAGATTGCGATATTACGATGCGAGATCGCGAAAGTCATATCGCGATCTCGCATCGTAATCTCGCGCCCTCGCATCGTGCTTTCGCGTTCTCGCCCTTGTATATCCAAAGGTCGAGATTGCGAAAACACGATGCGAGGTTGCGAAATTAATATCGCGATCTCGCATCGTATTCTCGCGATATCGTATCGTACTCTCGCGATCTCGCATCGTAGTCTCGCGATCTCGCATTGTAGCCTCGCGTTTTTTTCATCGTGGTTTCTCAATGTCGACCTGTGGATTACAGGCGCGAGAACGCAAGAACTCGATACGAAGTAGCGAAATCAGGATGCGATGTTGAGCATAGGTCGAGCATAGGTCGAAATCGCGAAACAACGATAGTCACATCGTACTCTCGCCTTCCGGTTGCATATGCATAGGCAAGTCATTTTTGAGAAAGAATCAAAATGGAGGACGAATTAGATGCCACAATTCGGGAATATCTTTTCCAGTGGTTAAACGTTATTCGAGATGTTAGCATTATTTAAATTGCCGCTGGATTATACATTAAGGTATGATATAAAATACAAATACTAGTTATTATAGTAAATGTCAGGTAGTAATTATTGCAAATGTCAGTTAAACAATGAAATGTAGTAGTGGTAGTTGTATTGACGTTACGAAACAATTTACTTACTTACTTGTACTATTTACCAGCAGAATTTAATATGATATTTAATAAGTGCAAACTATGAAATGGTTGTTGTGCCATTATGGGTTGTTTCTTACTATTTACCACAGTATATGACCAAATTGTGAAAAATAAATGGTGTTTATGAAGTATGATTAATAAAAACTGACATATCCAATCATAACCAATGAAAATGTTGACAGTTTATATTTGTAAGCAATTTCATATGCACGAAGGCATGAGGTTTATATTGGTAGGTTTCAACAATGATGTATGAATATCATTATGTTATTGTATTAAAATGCCTTGTAGTACTGCTTCAGTAACTTTTCTCAGAGTTATGGCACTTCGAATATTTCTGAAATTATTATATATTGCAAAATGTTTGACATTTTTACCTGAGTATTTGTCAGTAAGTTTTGTTGGAATTCAACGAAACTTTATGAGAAGCTTTATTAAAAAGAGGAGGTGTGCATATTTCCAGGACATTTCGCTATAGTGATTTTTCTGAGAGTTATGGGACTTTGAAGATTTCTGAAATCAGTATATAGTGCACAATTTTTCACTTTCTTGTCCGGGTTTATTTCAGCAACTACTTCCTGGAATTCAAAAAAACTTTAAGGGAAGATTCATTGCCAAGAGGAGGTGTGTGCATACTATCTAGACGTTCCGCTTCAATTATTTTTTCAGAGTTATGGGACTTTGAAGATTTGGTTTCTAAAATCAGTATATATTGCACTATTCTTGACTTTCTTGTCCGTGTTATTTCTCAGCAACTACTGGCTGGAATTGAACTAAACTTTATGGGAAGCTTTATTACCAAGAGGAGGTGTGCATACTACCAGGACGTTTTGCTTCAATGATTTGTCTCAGAATTATGGGACACATTTCTATTGATTTATAGTTTTAGTTGGAGATAGCTAAAACATTAACAAAAAGCATATACAGTAACATATACAACAAGAACACATGTATAAGTAAAACTGATGGATTTTCCATAATGCGCTTTGTCAAGCAATATAAATACAATGAGAAGGGCAAATAATATTAAAATTACTATAAATCAATAGAAGATCAAGATTCTGGCAGAAATGCTGGTTGTCTATCCATGGCAAATAGGCTGCGGATAAAGTATGGGATAATAATAGGAAGACGCCGTCTTGAAATAAATAAAACAAACCCCAAACAGTCGGATTTTACAAGTTTCACTTCTACTTACTTATAATAATTATGAAGTTGATTAATGAATAACTTATTATTAAATACGCGTTTTCATACAGACACTGTTAATTGTCCTCGGTCAGCAGACCTCGGACAATTAACATTGCCTGTATGAAATCACTAATGATACACGTGTCAAGTACAAATTAATTAATCTACCTAGTTATATCCGGTGACTATATGAAAGTTATGCACATATAATATGAATTACACTTAGCAATTTTTCACCAAGGATTGATTTTATGCTTAAAAATGCATTTAATATTACTTTAAACTAAAATTAGAAAAGGATTTAGGTAACTACGAAATAAAAACAAGAGAGAGCACTCACATAACATCCGATTGTAATTACCGATATAATTCCCTTGATATAATTAACGTAGCTCAACGTTACACCTAAATAAATGAAAGTTGTGCATACATTTCACATTCAGCGACTTGTATTGCTTTAATTTGCATTTTATATCACTGTATACCAAAATAAGGAAGGGATTTCGGTAAATGAAAACTGAGAACAAGTAGAACAAGGGAGAGCACTCATATAAATCCTATGGTTATTACCGAAATCGCTTTATAGAATTAACGCAGGTCAACATAACACTTAATTAAATAGTTTATGCATAAATTTGACCTATAAGTGACCTTCATAGCTTTAAAATGTATCTAATAGAATTTTGCACGGTACTGAATAATTATGATACACATTATAGGGTTAAACACAAATAATGCAAATTATGTCAAGTTTGTATGACGATGCACGGCAGGTACCATTACGAAATAGCACACAAAAAACTTTCTGCTCTAGTGAGCTAAACATATTCAATGCTATAGATGACCGCTGCAGTCCAAATGCTGCTGTTTTCATATAATTTCTCGCGCCATTCCAAATCCTGGAGAATTTAATATCACAAAATCCATGTTTTCCTTGAAGACTTCATAGCTTCTTACTTTAGGCTGAGGGAATTTATATTCAATACTGCCGTGCAGAAACTCTATGGAAGGGTCCGGTGAGAAACCCAAATAAGGCACTTTGTTTGTTCCGGTCGCAAATACCATAAAGTCTTCAAATGTCACTGCAACATTTCCATCTGTAAAATTACATAGTAATGTATGGTATTAATTTTTATGCAATACAATCACTTTATTGATTATTAACAGCGGTAACAAGAGGGCCAAAAGGCCCTAATGCGCTCCCCTAAGTATGAACATCTGGGCCATGCAGTTTCAGGAGAAGATTGTTAAAGACATGTTGCTATTTAAGTCTATATAAATCATGGGACCCTTGCGAGTGGCCTCACATCTGGAGGATGTCACATATCAAATATGAAAGCACAGAGCCTTGCGGTTTCAGAGGAGATTTTTAGAGTTTTCACTTTTTAAATCTTTTTGTTATGTCTGGTGACCTACATAATGCAGCAGACCACAACGATTTGAACAATTTTGAAAGAGGGTCACTGAAGGATAATTCCTGTGAAGTTTTCTGAAATCTGCCAAGCGATTGATGAGGAGACGTTGCTTGAATGAAAAGTCGAACTTGTTAATGATGCTACACATGTATACCAATAATTATTTGAAGCTATTCTTGAGTTATCGTCAGGAAACCAAAAACCAACAGACCGACAGACGAGTGGGTTTATTTACCCTCGGGACTTCGGTTAAAAACCATCGCCCGAGCACACTGCTTAACATATACAACCTGCTTGAATACAACTATAAAACATCCCTTGCTTTAAAGGGTGTGGCACATAAAATCTTTGCAGTGTGGGTACGGTGCTTTATATAAAATATAATCGTACAAATATATCAGTAGTACATGGAAATACTGGTTTGAAATGAATCTTTGTAAATAGTAAAAAGAAACAGTAATACAGTGAAACCTGTCTAAACCGAATAGCGTCGGGACCGGGCCGATCGTTCGGTTTATCCAGGTTTTGCTTATGAAAGGTTTTTCTTAAAAATGTACATACTATTTTGTATCTTTATTCGAGTATGTAATAAGACAACACAATGTTAATGTCTAAACTTATATTATTGTTTATTATTTTCATTATTTGCATGCCAAAAATGTATATTTTTTACATAAAACAACACACTAATCAAGCACGTGCATGGATTCTAGAACAACTTATTTGCATAAAACCACGCTCATAGTACATGAATAAATCAAACGAGTTGATGTATTCAACATTAGAGATTTTATAGTCATGTATTAACAGCTTGTAACAACTTACGATACTATTTTTTGCCAACTGGCAAAATTAATTACACTGGTGTAAAGCATTTAAAATTTTACACTGTCGGTAAATTTCCACATAAAACACGACCGACTTGTATGTTTTTCAGAAGTTGACTGTTGTCGTATGAACCGAATGCTAATTGCACCACTGCCCCGTTATCATCATGGCGATTATGCCCTTTATGTGTAATCGTGTCACCAATTATCGGGTTCACGCCTCTGCGGTATCGCGATGTGACACCTGACAGTATACACCGTTCGGTTTATTCAGTTTTTTTAAGGTTGAATGAGATCAAATTTGCGATAAAATCGTTCGGTATTCGGTTTTGACAGGGTTCGGTTTATTAAGGGTTTTTGATATACAAAATAAGAAGGAAGACAATCGGGACCGACGCAGCCGTTCGGTTTTGACAGGGCTTCGGTTTTCTCCGGGTTCGGTTTGGACAGGTTTCACTGTATATGCTTTAGAACTATATTTTCTTAATTTATGCAACACGTGTATACACTTTACAATTGAATATACAGCCTTTAAGAGACATACGATAGCGTGGCAACCTAATTTGCATACTGACATATCAGCGCGAAGCTTATATAATGACGTTAGGGTTTGAAGAGTATGCACTATTATGAACAATTGCAAAGAAATATTGAAAATAAAAAATCTGCTAGATGAAAATATGCAGATTTTAATATGAAAATGTTTATACAATTTGAAAGAATTAATTTCTCTATGAATATTACATATATATGCTATAATAAAGTATTAAGAAATGTTGATGTGTAATTTGTGTTTATTTGTTGTTTTCTTTGCAGGTTACTACTTAGATAGAAAAGGAAAAAGAGAGATGATAGACCAACATAATAAGATTTAATGATGGATCACATAATTTTACATGTATCATCATCTTTCTAGACCCATTTGTCAGCACATGCTGTAATGGGATTGTTGGAGTCTTTTTTACTTAAAGATCTGGGTGAAATATATGATTTAATAACCATATACTAAAAAGAATGTTTGAAAACAAGGGTACAATAGTGCCGGTTGTTTATTTAATATACAATTATGAACAGTTTAATGTTTTTCAATATCTCTAAGTGGTTCAACATAGTTGTACATAATATATATGATATTTGCATGTATTTGCTACAATTTTATGCTGCCGGTATATGAAAAGGCAGAGAATTAACACTAAGTTACTTAGGAATGCTGTCATAATAAGTCATACTCTGAATACAATGAGTATTATAATGTAAAGCAATAAATAATTAGTATTTAGGGTTCTAACTCTGTTTACCTGTATGGGGAGTAAGAATACTCCTTAGTACAAGTAAAATGGATCAAGGCTCACTAAATAGTGAAGATTTAATATAAATGAGAATAGACTTGCATAGGCAAGTATGTTATGTGTGTAAGTAATTATATTTATTAACATTTGTGCGACATGCGATTTACTTATGTTGACCGCTTGCAGACAGGCAATATAGCGAGGTGCTCCAACTGAAGACCCTGTCTGTTTGGTACCTTAAGAATGTTGGGCTGTTTTAAAATGGTGGTTCCCCCCAGGGTAGCATTAAAACAATGTTTAAAAACTACATTTATACACATAAAATGCAGCAATATAGGCTGCTAGTTACAAAACAGTCACCTAGATAGGGCCACTTTAAAGCAATATGTTAAAAACTTAACCTATAATACAGTTAAGAATCAAAGAAACAAGAGCATTATTTATAATATGTACAAGTTAAAAATACTTTACATGGGTGAATATGTACTGTGTACCTTTAAGGTAATACTCAGTGCAGTAATGAATTAGGTAAAAGACATTTAGCC
Organism: Congeria kusceri; assembly: GCA_027627225.1. NCBI lineage: Eukaryota > Metazoa > Mollusca > Bivalvia > Myida > Dreissenidae > Congeria > Congeria kusceri. The sequence continues at coordinate 30,343,569 of CM051026.1, read as the reverse complement.
ACCCTGGGAGGAATACAATGGTATATTGGAAGGTAGGATTGGGAGGCCAGCGGGGAGTTGGGTCTGTGTTGGGTTGGAAAGAAGGGGAGATAAGTGAATGGGTAAGGGCGTATCTATTGGAGTTGTGTCCAATGGACCAGAGGGAGTGCACGGCTAGACTAAATTATTAAAAAGTAAGCAAAAAAGCAGAAAAGCATAAAATCTTAAGCAATTCAATAATTCAAGTAGGAAATGATACCAACTAGGTAAAAATGGACTATAATACGGGATTTTAACTAATCCCTGATAACAAACTTGCAAAAGGTCATATCCAGATAGTAAAACTGGATATAATTATATAGATAAAATACAGTAGAAGACACTGTAACTGTCACAGTATGCCAAAGATAATAATATTAAGAACTCTAATATCAATTAAATGGTATTGGTCTTGATAAGACAGAATGCAAATAATTGCAAGGTTCACAGATCCTTGCGCCGTGCACTCCAGTCCAACGTGGTTCTTTGAGGATTAGAGGGGAGGGGGGTGTCAGATGGGAAGGGAGGGGGTGCAATGCAGTCAACTGTACCCAGGAAAAGGGACGGTCACGCCCTTTCTGATTATTACAAACTGCAATAAAAAGGGAGCTAATTAAGATACTGAAAAATGTAAATGGTGTACTAATGTAATACTCTCGTCTGAAAAATGTTTTCAAAGTAAGGAATACCAGGTCAATACCATTGATTTTATTTAAAAAGGGCAGATAATTCCATAGTTTCCCAATAAGAGCTAAAACAATAGTTAGCATTGAAACTCATAGAGAGACAATGCAATAAGAAGTATTTACAGAAACTGCAATGTACAACAAAAAAATAAAAAAAATACAGGAACTGTATAGAAGTTGGTTGGGGATTGACTGCTCCCCCCCCCAATGACCTAGATGTTGTCAGTTAGCTGACAGTCTAGTAGGAATTTGTCAGGGCAGACAAGACCAGGCCCCTAGCCGCTCCTTTGGGGTCTAGCTCGTTGGTAAGGTTTAAAACTAGTCCATGGGAGTGCAATGCGGCCCGGAGCTGGTCCCTCTGCCCTGTAAAGTTGTTGCACTGTAGCAGTAGGTGTGCTGCTTTGAAGGGCTCCCGGCACCGAGGATATGCAGGGTCTAGCCCAAGGACATACCTTCCTGCACCACCAGGTAGAAGAGTGGTTCCCATCCTCAGGCGCGTGATGGCTCTGTCAAGCACAGTGCTTGCTAAATATTTGTCAGGCGGCCTGAGGGTTTTTGCGGGTCTGAGAAAAGTATGTCGGTAGGCAGACAAATTGGTGGTTTGAGATTCCACTCACTAAGGACAAATGTCTTTGCCAGTGAGTAGATATCGGTCGGCGCCAGGGATTCCTCAACAGTACCCCTCCTGAGAACCTCCTTAGCCCCCCTGTCCGCCTGTTCATTCCCACTGATGTCGACATGTGCTGGACACCATACTAAAGTGACCTTTAAAGATTTATCTAGGCACTGTTAATGACGTTCCAAAATATTAGATAAAATATCAGGCCTAGATCTCCTATTTCTGCTTTTGATAGACTCAAGAGATGACAATGAGTCTGATAAAATAGCAAGTTTAGTACAATGCATATTTTATTGCCAAAAGTTAAGCCGAATAAATAGAGAGATGGTTGCTGAGTCGGTGGGGTTTTGTAATGTTTTTAGAAGGAATAACACATGTATTGGCTACCAATCCAGAGTTAGTGCATTTGGAGCCATCTGTATAGATTTTTAGGTGCTCGGCATACCTGTTATCAATATGAATAAGAGTTTCCGACTTAACGAGCTGCGGTAAGTCAGATTTCGTGAGGGTCTTTGATAGAGTTATATCGACATCAACAGGTCCCAGAGTCCAGGGGAGTGTTTTTGACGGTCTTAGGTCTGCTACAGGGGTCTTGTCGAGACCGGCATCCTCCAACAGGGTCTTAATACTCGCCCCGAAGGGGAGCGCTATGTGTTTTCGCTTAAGTATTTTACCCTTGATGAAGTTGCCGGTCCGGACAAGCTGGTTTACGGGGTTGAAACCACGCCGGTATATGGCTCTGGCCCATAAATTAATAGACTGCTGTTTGCGGCGCAGACACAGAGGCAGCAAGCCCGCCTCCTCCTCAAGCATGTCACTAGGGGTACATTTCAGGGCCCGCAGAGCTATCCTAAGTGCCTTGTTCTGAATGGCGTCTACCATTTTAAGGGCATTTGGCGTTGCACATGCATTTGGGCTCCATAATCTATCTTTGGACGTATAAGGGACTTGTAGAGAAGTGAGAGGCGATTTTTATCAGAACCAAAACCTGTGCCTCTTAACATTCTCATGAAATTTAAGTCCCTTTCGCACCGTTCGGCTAAATATTTGAAGTGGTGAATACATTTAAACTGTTTATCTAGATACATACGTAGAAATTTCACTACTTTTCCACGAACAATTTTGGTGCCGCCTAAATATGAGTCCAAACAGAGCTTAATTTGGTCGCTAAATAACATGCCTATTGTTTTGGTTGGTGACCATTTCAATATGGAGTCTAGACCTGCTTGAGCCCCTCATTTGCAAGCGTGACATATTATACCCCTTTAACCAAGTGCCGGAATCATCGGCAAACTGGGAGATAACAATTTCTGGGAGAACAGAGTTGGGGATATTACGGACCCCTGAGGGGTACCGCGGTCAGTTATGACTTCCTCTGATAACTCCCCATCGACCTTGACCTGAATGTTCCTGCACTCTAGGAAAGCTCTGAGGTAATGGAGGCAGTATCCAGTGATTCCATAATCAGCTAGCTTTTTTGAGATGCCAATATCCAGGTTAAATCGAAGGCCGCCTGAAGGTCCATAAATATAGCTACTACTGATTGGCCTTGATTTTTAGCAGAAAGGATATCGTGTTGTTGTCTTGCTAGCAGATCAAGAGTTGAACGCCCTTTCCGAAAGCCAGACTGGAAGGGGTTCAGAATATTTTTAGTTTCCAATCAGTGCTCTAATCAGTTTTTTACCATTATTTCCAATAATTTGCCTGAATGAGAGGTGATAATTATTGGACGATATTATTTTGGATCACTTTTGTCCTTACCAGGTTTTGGAATAGGAATCACTGTGGCCTGCTTCCAGGGGGGGTGGGGGAGCCTTCCCTGATTTGTATACTTGATTGAATAAGTCAAGCCAGATTTTAAGAGTTATGGCAGGCACATTCTTGAACATCATATATGATATTCTATCTGGGCCCGTGGCAGAGTTACTCCTACCATTAATTGCATTAATTAATTCAGTCATTGTAAAAGTTAAATTAAGAGGCGTGTTATTGTCCCCAGGATCGTTTAAAATGTTTTTATTCTCCGATTCAAATCGTTTTTGATAGTCCAAATTTTCTTGAGGAAGATTTAAATCACTGGAGACAGATTTGAAATTCGTGACCAAAACTTGAGCCTTTTCCCTTGGGGTCGTGGCAACTTCGACATTATTTTTTAGTAGCGGTACAGGATTTAAGGGATTTCCTTTAATTCTGTGAATCTTTTGTCAAAAATCCCTAGATCTACTTTTATTAACAACTGCTGAGTCACAGAATACTTTTCAATTTTGAATTTTTGCTTCGAAAATAACCCGCTTTGCTGAAATTTGTAGGGACCTATAGTTTTTGAAATTGTACTCAGCGGAATTCTTTTTAAGTAATTTAAATGCTTTTTTTCCTTTCCTGTACCACTTTAGAGCACGCCTCACTCCACCAGGGCACATTTATTTTTGTCTTTTTCCTTACCGGAGGAGACGGGAATGCTGCACTCTGCTATAGACAGGATCTTATTAGTTAAATTAGAACAAAAGGTACTGGAGTCCTTAGAGTGAGCATCTGCTAAGGAAACATCTGAACAGAGATCCCTGAACTGATCCCAATTTGCTTTATTTAGAACCAATTTCTTCTCCCCTGAGCTGGAGGTATCAGTTCCTTGTACAAGATAGATGTAAAATGTAACAAATTGTGGGAAATAATCAGATTCAACGTTATCTGAGACAGTGTCCCAAACAGAAGCACTGGCTATCCCGGCACTAGCTGCTATAAGGTCGATACATGATGTTGACCGGAGGAGTTAAGTCTGGTTGGCGAGCCGTTATTGAGCAAGGTCATGCTCATCAAACCATTCTATGACCCCCGACCTGCTGCATCTGAGTTATTGGAACCCCAAGCGAGCTGATGTGCATTAAAGTCCCCTCTTAATATTACATCATAGGGTCCTTTAATGGTCCTTCAGTCTGTAAAAATGCCATTTAAAGTCTCAAGATCACATCCTCTTGAGTAAAGATTGACCAATATAAGGGATCGGTTCTTATTTATGACCAATTTTATTGCTAATGCCTCAATAGCAGTGCTACCATTAATCTTTAATTGGTTGTTCACCCCCAGTAATTCGTAGTTAATACAATTTTTATTATAATTGGCAAGACCGCCAGCTACATTATTGTCTGGACTGATATGATTTTTAAATTCGCATGCAAAACCAGGTATTGATTTGGATTCATTTCTGGGAAATTTAGTTTCTTGAAAGGCAAGAACATGAATGTCTCGTCTATGAAATGTTTTAATTCTGAATGTGTAATAGAGGTTAAACCTCCAATATAGAAAGATACAATGTTAAGGTCACTGTCCATAGTGATTGGAAATCAGTCTGCGCTTGAAATTGTTTAACTTGGCAGTTGGAGATCTGATGGCCAGCGTATGGCCGGAGATGTCCCCTTTGAGCTTCGCCGGGTTCTGAGCTGGCCGGAATGGCCTGGATTTCTTTGCGGAGGGGGTTTGGAGGTTGGTAGCGATGGTGGGTTCAAAGGGGTGGATGGGTTTGCGCTGTCCGGGTAGGGGGGACTGATAGACCGACAACTACTACCGTAGTAGTAGTCTCCCTTACCGATGAGCATGTTGTGTTTTTCTTGTGTGCAACAAATTTAAAATGGTTTAGGAGTTTAAAACCTAAGTGTTGGAAATTTGGTGTGGATAAGGATGTGTGACATAGTTTAATGGATATATGACATTAACACATAAGGTATGAATATAAATAATTTGTAATTGATGAAGAAACAAAGCCTTATTTAAAAACCCACTGTATACTGTTCATCAAAGATATGGCACCACAACCAGAAGACTTTGAAAAGCAAACTGATGTGGCAGTATCACAAGTATCTGATAATGACCAAGAATGTGATGACAAAGAAACCAATAAACGCAAATATATCAGCAGTGTTAGCGAACATGAACGCAGTTTAAGCATACCAAAAACGGAAAGTAAGAAGCAAACAAAGAAAAGGACCAAACATGAGAAACAGAAGAACAATGAGCTACAATACAATGATGATACAACAACCATCAGCAACAGTAACATCTCTAGACATTTAAGTGAAATAAATGAAAAACCGTCAAATGTGATGATGAAAGATGACAACTGTCTGGAAAAGATGATTGAAAAAATTGTACGAAAAATGAAAAACAGTCTACTTCATAGAATTGAACTGTTAGAACAAAAACTGTTTGATAAAGAAAATGAAAATGATACGCTAAAGAAAGATATAGATAAACTACAGAAACAACTTCATGTTGAGAAAGAAGAGAAAAAGCAGATACTGGTCGAGTTAAAAAAGGAAAAGGATACGAGCAAAGAAAATTTCAATGATTTTGAACAATATAGCAGGATCAATAATATAGTATTTCATGGCCTATCAGATTCCGATAAGGCTGAAACTCCTGAAACCACTATGAAGATAGTGGCAGATGCTGTAAAAAAACATACCGGGATTGAAATCAGAGAAAGTGACATTGATTATGGACATAGGCTAGGCAAATTTGAAAACGGAAAAAGCAGACCAGTAGTGATTAAATTTATCTCTAGATCCAGAAAGATCCAAATTCTCAAAATGAGCAAGCAGCTTAAACAGGGCAAAATCTACCCAAGTGAACACCTTACACCATTGAACCAGGCAGTCTTCAACTCTGTTCGCTTGAAGAAAAAGGACACTGTGGAATCGGTTTGGACTAGAAGCGGAAAAATCTTTTACAAGGACAGAGACGGAGGCATATATAGAGTTCTTTATAAAGAGTATGGTGACTGGCTAAACCTACCTTGGTCTTAGAATTAGACAACAAGGACAGAACTGTGACTCATAGTGTGCACCGTACATATTTTGAGAAGTATACCATCATGAACAGCGATATACATGAACAGAGATGTCCCAATCCAGGTGCAGCTGTATAGGTAAAGGATTAGTGGTCACACAAATGTAGCTAGTTAAACAAGTAATGACAGTGTAGCAGGTGTAATAAGTCAGTTATTTATAGCATACACACAATGTAATAAACCAATACATGTTATGTATAAAACTAAATGTATATATGTCGTGCTAGGTTTAGCATAATTGTTAATTCACAAATACTAATACTCTGGATAAATGAAAATTAATGCATAAAAGGTCATTTATAGTATACGATTAAAAGGTCATTTATAATATATGAATTATCATTTATATTAGATTTTCCACAGTATTTTTAGATATAAATACATTACAACAACTAGACTAATTACACATCACATGTACTTGATGAAAGCCTTCCTTTGGCATTTAATAGAAAGGAACGACCTTATGTACATGAAACATGTATTTAATTCCTTCCCTTTCGCTTTTGTTTTTAAGGAATAAATACAATAACTCATGCCTAATCACTATCCTTGTCAGGAATCCTTATCATATATAAGGATCTCGTACATTAAAAGTTCCAATTTAAAGACACACACTGGATAGGTGTTTACTGCTTTATTTTCTTTTTTTTTTGACCTACAAATTTAATTAATAGGCCACTGTTATTAATATAAGTATAAGAATGACCCATATAGTTTTCTATCCTTTTGTGTTTTTATTTTACCTTCAAATTATATTAATAGGACAATGTGTAAGTATAAGAAGGTTGCCCTCCTTGTTGCGCCTTTATTTAAATTAGTAGGTCACTGTGCAAATATAAATATAAGCCATGTAATAACAAAGCTTTGTAAATATCGCTCTTTTTATGTCTATAAGTATAAGTATTACTCATTTAACCCTGTCTATATTTTGTAGACTGCATACAATGTTATACAGTCTGTTATTTCTAGAGACAGTGATTTGAACACGGTATCTTCCATTGAGAAAACAACAAACTAATAGATACTCAAATATTTAAAGAGCTAATATAATATGTAGTTTGGTGTATATGACACTCTTAAATCTCACGAAAATAACGCAATCCCTTTTTTGCAACATAGATTTTTGCAATAACACTTATGTGATATTTGTATAAGTTATATGTATCAACTTCACAAATTACATGTAAAAAAATATAAATATATATGATACTTATGCGAATTCTCTGCCATGCGTGTCTATACATTGTATACATTTGTACATTTGTATACACATCACAAACATTATATTATTTTGGCAGCACAGGTTTAAGTAGTAAAATGTTCCGATTCCTATACGATATTTGTGTTAACTTATATAAAAGACTATCACATTAATTTATACATTTGGTATGGATAATAATAAAAAGAAATACTACTATGTGAAATACACTACCATAAATGTATACAATTATAATACTTCACTTAGTGAATATTTAAATATACGTATCTTTAGTACATTAAAACACACATAGTATCTACTACATGTTATTTCCATTATGTATGTAGTTTGATGACAACTCATATTTGATAGTTTTGCATTTTCCTATACTAATATCATAATTACACGTATATTAGTAAGGCATTTTTTTTTTTTCAAGCACTTAATATACCAGCTAGGCTACTTTCATATTGTTGGTATAATATGTTGGTATATATACAAACAAATGTATGTACATGTATAATACACCAGCTAGGCTACTTTCATATTGTTGGTATAAGATGTTGGTATATATACAAACAAATGTATGTACATGTATAATATGCCAGCTAGGCTACTTTCATATTGATGGTATAATATGTTGATTTATATACAATCAAATGTATGCACATGTATAATACACTAGCTAGGCTACTTTCATATTGTTGGTATAAGATGTTTGTATATATACAAACAAATATATGCACATGGATAATATAGTAGCTAGGCAACTTTATTATTGTCGGTATGAGATGTTGCTATATATATAATATACTAGATATACAGCTTAAAATGTGCCGGTATGAGATGCTGCTGTATACGTGTATAGTACACTGGCTAGGCAGCTTTAAAATTGTTGGTATGAGATGTTGGTGTATACATATATAATATACTAAATAAGCAACCTCATATGTACTATATATTCAGTCTTAAAACTGGTGGTATGAGATGTCGCTGTATACATGATTGTATAAGCAGTAATTGTTGGTATGAGATGTTGGTGTATACATATATAATATACTAGGTAGGCAACTTTATTATTGTAGGTAGGAGATGTTGGTGTATACATGTACATATAATAAACAGACTGCTAATACATAGTTGCTTCTCTACTATTGATTATGTCAGCATCATTCTTAAAAACATTGCTTAATAGTAAACCATACTTTTGTTATAAACTAATAGCACCATTACTGGTAAGCTAGCGAGTAATTTTTATCCAGTGATTTTCAATAACTTAGTGCATATTATACTTACTAGTTTAAATAAACTAGCCAAGTTAATTTAAGATTGAAGGTATGAGATGTTAGTGTACACCTGTATAAAAATACAGAAGACTGCCAATGCATAGTTTATTTAAAAAAAAAGAAAAAAAAAAGCAATATTAATATTATCATGCCAAACAGTATATAGTTTATTGGCAACTCATTTGTTACTTTAACATAAATAATGGTTTAATAACCATTAAGATAATAAGGAATATATAATATTTTATTATTTTACATACCGGCTTTTTCATAATTTATGAGAGAGGAAAGTGCATAATGAATGGTGAGATAAGTTGATTTATACATAAGCATGTACATATAGCGGACTCCTAATGCATACTTAAATGTTTAAGTATACATTTTATTCTCATGACACCATGCAATATATAGTTATGATGGCAATCCATATAAGATACATAAGCATACTAAAAACATTCTCACTTGTATTCCAGTAAGACATATTTAATATACTAGCATGTCACATACTGGTATAAGACACTTGTCAAGCACATATAATTTTGTTATATAGAAGCCTCATTTCTGGTACGCTAGAAAGATATATTTAATATATTAGTATTTTGTGTACTCTTATAAGACACTAGTCAAATATTGTTGCACATATAGCCAATTATTCAAATGATATGTGACTCTGGATGATATTGTGTGACTCTGGATGATATTGTGCAATTATTTTGGCAGGTCGTGCTGTACATGTAAAAATAAAACTACACAGCATTTTTTTATGTATACCTAGCTTTTCTCCTTCATATTAATAACATTTCCCTAATTGTTCAGGCCTATTTGGATGTGTAAGAGTGTTCTTTTGCAAATTGTTCAAACTAACACAAAAAATAAAATTAAAAGGTGTGTGTGTGTGTGTGTGTTTGTGTGTGTGTGTGTATGTGTCTGTGTGTGTGGGTGTGTGTGTGTGTGTGTGTGTGTGTGCGTGTGTGTGTGTGTGTGTGTGTGTTTGTGTGTGTGTGTGTGTGTGTGTGCGTGTGTGTGTGTGTATATATATATGTATATATATGTATGTGTGTATGTGTGAGTGTATGTGCATATATATGTATATGTATATATATATGTGTGTATGTATATATATATATTTTATTTGGTCTTGTTTGTTTGTTTTCCTTTTGTCTGTTTGCTTTATTTTTGTGTGTGTTAGTCTCATTATTATTTTGGAATGTGGGTTTATTTTCTCCTTTTTTAATCAATGGAATTACCTTATCCAACCATTTTCCAACAACTCTTAGCAAGATATTATGTTTTCTTATCATTTAAATAGGCAAGATTCATTACAACTTAAACTAGCCATAGTAAAATTACCCAACGTAGATAACAATGTGTGAAACAATCTGTTCTGTTAATGTCAGAGGTTTAAACAACTGTAATAAAAGGAAAAGTGTATTTAAATGGCTTGAAGAAAATAATTACACTGTGTGTTTACTTCAAGAAACACATGTTTGTGAACTAACAAAAATTAAATGGCAATCAGAATGGAGTGGAATACGTTTTTTTAGTGGGAAAAATTCAAATAGTGAAGGGTTAGGAATTTTAATTTAAAACAAGAATAATGTAAGCATAGGTGATTTTAATGAATTAATTCCAGGCAGATTATGTCCACTTGATGTTAATATCAATGACCAAGAAATAACTTTAATAAATATATTTGGACCAAATAATGATGATAAATGTTTTTTTGAACAACTAGAAATGCCCCTGCTGCAAAATATGGAGAAAAACTATATAATAGGTGGTGATTTTAATACAATACTGAATCCAAAACTAGACAAGAAAAATGGCAAAAAAAACACACACATATAAACAATAAAAATAAAATAAACAACACGATTGATTCATGTAACTTTATTGACATACGGCGATCGCTTCACCCAGAACAAAAACGTTTCACTTGGCACTCAAATGGAAAACCGGTAATATTTTGTATACTGGACTACTTTTTAATTTCTCAAAATATATGCAACATTATAAATACAGCCAAAATAAAACCAGACTACAAAACGGACCACTCTTTGATTGAAATAGTTATTGATAACACAATTCAGGAAAAAGGACCTGGGTACTTTAAATTAAATAATACCATGCTTTTGAATGAAGATTATCAAAATCAAATTAAACAGCAAATACAAACATTAGTAGACAACAATCAAAATTGTAACCCCAGTACATTATGGGAACTGATAAAAGGGACCATAAGAAATGTATGTATAAAATTTTCAACAATGACTAAAAAAAGAAATAAGGAAAAGGAACAAAAAATCACTGAAAAAATAGAGTCACTGGAAAATAAATTAAGAACAGAAAACGACAATGACGAAACAATTATAAAATTAATAAAAGAAACAAAAGCAGAACATGATAAAATTATAGAAGAGAAAATAAACGGTATGCTATTACGAGCAAGAGCTATTCACATTGAACATAATGAGAAAAATTCCAAATACTTTGCAAATCTTGAAAAAAGACATTACGAAAGTAAAACTATCCATAAGTTAAAAATAAATAATATAGAAGTCACATACTTCAAAACTATAATACATGAACAGAGAAAGTTTTACTCGAACCTCTACAGTAAGAAAACTTACTTTGATAAACATAAGTTAAACACTACAACATTTTTTGAATTAAATATAAAAAGCTCACCGAAACCGAGAAACAATCATGCGAAGGCTTGCTTACAGAGTATGAATGCCTAAATGCTTTAAAAGAGATGGATAATAATAAAAGCCCATGTTCAGACGGTTTGTCAGCGGAATTTTACAAAGTATTTTGGAATGTTATTAAAACGCACTACCTAAATTCTATTGACTATTCATTTTTAAATGGACACTTAACTCAACTTCAAAAACAAAGTATTCTTACACTGATTTCAAAACCAGGAAAATACCTTGAATCACTAAACAACTGGAGACCTTTAAGTTTATTAAATATTGATTACAAAATAGCAACCAAAACAATAGCAAACAGAATGAAAAATGTAATTTCGTCCATAGTTGAATCAAGGCAAACTGGATTCATAAAAGGCAGATATATAGGCGAAAATGTAAGGACAATATTTGAAACTATACATTATCTTAATAATAATAACAAACCAGGCTTGCTCTTCTTTGCAGATTATCAAAAAGCATTTGACAGTTTAGATCATGACGTTATGCTACATTGCCTTACACAATTTAATTTTGGACCAGAACTTATACAATGGATTAAATTATTATACACTGACATACGCACTATAATTATAAATAATGGGCATCTTTCTGAACCAATCTCTATACAACGAGGTGTAAAACAAGGTTGTCCCTTGTCAACCACACATTTCATACTAAGTATAGAAATATTGTCAAATTTTATTGAAAAAAATGAAGATATTAAAGGAATAAAAATAAACGAACACGAAATAAAACAAACACTTTTTGCGGACGATACAACATATTTTATAGATGGAACGCTTAATTCGTTCTCTGCATTGATAGATGCCATTCAAGATTTCAGTGAAATATCTGGGCTTAAATTAAATATACAAAAATCAAGAGTAATGCGAGTTGGCTCACTTAAAGCTACGCAAACTATATTTAACAAATACAAACACTTTTTTGGACCTCTGACGAAGCCAAAACGCTTGGCGTTTACTTTACAAATGATGAAAATCTCGATATAGCAAAAAACATTCAACCAAAATTACAAGACTTCGCAAATTGCTTTAAACAGTGGCAACACAGAAAATTAACACTTCTTGGAAAAGTTACAGTAGTTAAGACATTTGCCTTACCGAAGATTATGTATGCATTGTCAATGCTTCCCACCCCCATAATTGATACAATACAAACAATTGTCAAATCAGTATTTCAATTTGTGTGGAATGGGAAACCTGCAAAAATTAAAAGAACAACTCTCGTTAAACCAATAGAACATGGTGGACTTAAACTCACAGATATTACTGCTTTTATACGTACAAATAAGGCCAGTTGGGTTAAAAGATTAACAGACATAAAAAACCAAGGACAGTGGAAAATTTTCTACCAGAAAGAGCTCAATAAATATGGTGGAAACTTTGATTTCGAATGTCCATTTAATGAAAAACATGTTGTTTCTAACTTTAAAAATGATTTCCTCAAAGATATTCTTTTATCGTGGAATAAAGTTAAATTTAATGAAAAAGCAGGACAGATAAATAAAACGATAATGTGGAATACCTAAATAATACAACTAAATAATCAACATACCTGTTTTTACCCAAATTGGTTTAATAGGGGCATTACATTTCTAGAACATCTATTTGACTTCAGGACAAAATCATATTATACATTTGCAGCATTTAAAAACATGTATGATATACCTACAAGGGATTATCTTAAATATTACACGCTGATTAATAGTATACCAGAAACTTGCCAAAAACAACTATCTGAAACAGACCTTTTTAATTTTAGCAACAGCACATTACTTGAAAAAGTGCAAAAAACAAACACGGTGTGTAAATATTTATATAATCTTCAACAATCTTTTAATGAAGTTAAAACCAAACAGCAACAGAAATGGGAAATTATAATGACTTCCTATAATCAAAGTATTGACTGGAGAAACACATATTTAATACCATTTAAAGCCACCATTGATAATAATTTACGCAACTTTCAGTATAAGATTCTACATTGTATATTACCCACTAATGCATACCTGTATAAATGTAAGCTAGCAGCTTCTAACCTTTGTACATTTTGTGCAAGTTATAAAGAAACTATTACACATGTTTTATTTGAATGTAATATTGTACAACCCAGCTGGCGGGACCTCACAATATATTTAAGCAGTAAAGAATTACATATTGATCTTAATGTAAAAGATATTATCCTTGGAACACAAAAAGGTGGCGCTAATAATTCAGTTATAAACTATATACTCATTCTGATGAAGTCATATATATTTAGCGTTAAATCAAGAGCCAAAAATCCAAATATCGAGACTTTCAAAAACGCTCTCGGAATGAAAAAAATAAAACTGATCTGCATTTTAAAAAATGGCAAAAATTTGCACATCCTAATACTTGGAAGTGAATCTTGCCTATTCTGTCTTTTTTCCCCCCTCTTTTCATAGGATTGTTATTTTCTTTTTTTCTTTATTATTTTTTTTTTTCCCATACCTTAGGGAAGCTATTGTGTATTTGTGCCAACACATGTGCCTTCCCATAGCAGTCTTCCAGTTTTTGAAAACAAGCACATCATGTCTATTAAAGGGAACACCTTGACTTTTTATTAACCTCTTTCCTTGTTAGTTTTTTTTTGTATATCACTTTTTATATCCAGCATCATCTCAAAACTAAAAATTGAAATGAATATTTTCTAGAAACAAATTATTACGCAAAATACACATAAATGAATGTATTATAAATACTCATTTTAGTGTATTATTATTGTACATATGCATAACTTTTATATATTAACATTGTGTAATGGAGATGTATGTATAACTTGTACTTTTAGATATGAACATTGTGTAATGGAGATGTATGAGATGTATGTTGAAAAGTGAATAATAAAAAAAAAAACTCACTCCTATATACCCCTCCGGCCGAGCTCGAATCTGGGTCATGGGGGGTAAACAACTAGGTCACTAGGTCAAATTGAAGAAAGCTTGTTAACACTCTAGAAGTTACATTATTTGCCCAATCGTCATGAAACTTGGTCAGAACACTTGTCCAAATGGTATCTCGGCCGAGTTCGAATCTGGGTCATGTTGGGTCAAACACTAGGTCACTAAGTCAAATAAAAAAAAAGTTTCAATTTCAATATGTACTTTCCAAATTGTGAATGTCTGTTTTCTCTTAAATGTTTCAGACCATGATGATTAAGGCTGCATTTTCATCTGTCCGCATCAGTATATCCATATTCGCATAAAATTCTAACACATGAAATATTGTTCAACTAATGACACTCAGGTGAGCGACCCAGAGCCATTTGGCCCTCTTTATTTTATTCATCGTCCAGCATGAAATAAAAACAAAAATTTGCTGATTTCAGTGTAAATCAAATTTTATTTCATTTATGGTCGTAGAAAACTGATATTTTCACTTATGGCTCCGCCACTCGTGAAAATATGTTTTTATATGATCACTCATAAAATAAAATACGATCTTACACTGACACAAAAAAAAATCCTCTACATCATCAATTTTCATTTCCATTAGGCATACATTTTTAGGACATGTCAACATGTAGTACTTTAAGCGTACCTTTCAGGTATTTTCTACAGGCTTGTTTAATCTTCAGCCTTATACCAAGGACTGTAACACCCAAATGTTGAAAATCTTCTTCAGTCATGAATTCCACATTTTCTATGGAAATCTGAAACAAAATCAATCTTGTTTGAGTGATATTGCCAGAATACTTCAGTCCCTTTTGCAACTTTGGTACCCATTCCAGAAGTTTAGTAAAGAAATATATATGAAAACTACTAGTGTTGACTGTTTTTTTTTAAATGTACATTTGATATATAGTTCACTTCTCTTAAAACACACACACACACACACTGAATGCTTGCATAAAGAATTAACTTCAAATACTTAGCAGTAGTCAAACCACAAAAGTTCAATAAAAAGTGAGAAATAATAATTTCCTGTTGAGGCCAAATTATATGAAACACAACTCATATACATTTCAAATCAATACAAGTTCGCACATAGATGTAGAGGATAAAATGTCAAATATAAAGAAACACCATGTTCGTTGATAAGTCCAAAAGTTTCAATATATTATATACAAATGATCTGCTGCAGTTGTTTGAATCATAAACAGAGATGTGAATCAGTGAATGATGTGAATCAACGTACCAACTGTGAACATTTGAAAAAGGTATATTCAGTCAATGTTCAACTTATTCACCACACCAACCTACCTAACAAGTTTTACCTACCACAGTTATTGTCCGAACAAGGTTTTTCAACTGTTGGTCAGCTTGACCTTGACGTTTTACCCAATAACCAATATGGATCCAATTCTAGTCGTAACCAACTGAACCTACCAAGTTTTAGGAATTTAGGCTTAAGGGTTCTATAGTTATCGACTAGACAAGTTTTTTTCGCAATATTTTGGTCAGTTTGAACTTGAACTTTGACCTAACACTCACATAATCAATAGGGATCTTCTACTAGTCATAACAAACCTACTTTCCAAAAATATTAGGACTAAGGGTGCTTTAGTTATTGTCCGGACAAGGTTTGGTCTACCGACAGATGGACTTACGGACAAAGCAAACCGCTTCTTCAAAGGGATGGGGGCATAATTATTTCATTTGTGTTTTAACACTGATGATTTTACATTATACATTTTTATTCCTTACTTTGTGGTTTTACAAAAATAAACTATACTCAGATAATAGTATTTCTTAATTACAAATCATACATTTGGCAAATTTTACAATAAGATTTGAGTAAATATTAAAATGCAAATTATTTGATCCTTTTATAATGCTCAATTTATATTTAAAAGAACACAAGATTTTATTACTTAAAAATATTGCCTGTATACGTGTGTTTTTTATCTCTTGTGTATGACTTCGAAATAAATGAAATGACAATATTGTTTTCAACCCATTGCAACACTTCATACGCATGATGTAGTTGAATATGTTCATGATATTTAAGTATTTAAAAATTGATCGATATAATTATGTTCCCAGCCACACTCACTGCTCTGTACAAGGGAAATCCAACATGTTACTTAGGATACTGCTTCTCAACTGCTAATGGCCCTCTACAGGGTTAACCTTTGTTTATAAAGCTTATTAGTCAAAGTGTTCCGTGTATATTTGTCTACTACACTGCTTTATAAATGTTTACGACCCATTCTTGGGATAGATCATGTTCCATTTCTGTAAACCTTGGAGTACAGGCCCCACATAGAGATGATGAGAAAGATTAATTATCCAAGTATAGCTACACCGTGATAAAATTCCAAAGCAATTTGAAATTGTTTGATTACATTTTTAGCAGTTTGGATGAGTTTATACTGGTCATCATTTATTACAATAAAGTTGTTGAATGGCACATGGTCTTACATAATAAAATCATAACAATGATTTATTCAATCTGGCTATTCAGCAAATCACCCATTAGTCCTTCTAATTTGTTTAACAAAAACAAAATCATTATTCTAACATGATACTCTCTAAATTGTCTATAGGCAAAGAACACAATTATCGTTGTTAAACTACCCAATAAACAACGCTAAAAGAAGTTCCGATTCTGAGCGGAACATAGCCAAATGTAGTCCCAATTTTAAATGCAAAAAAATATATGTCAAATCATGTAAGAATCAAAATAATTTTCGAAAAATCGTTGCTCATCGGCCAATAAACAATGTTTTGTCGTTTTGATGTGTGGCTATTAAACAACTTGGCCGATAAGCAATGATAAATCGAAAATTATTTCTTAAACAAACACAAAGCAGTAAGTCTTCTTTAAAAGTTGCCATTGTTAAAAGGAAGGGATATAAGAGTGTTCCATAAACCATGTTGAACACGTTAACAGACTTGAGATACTCCTCTGAAATGTACACCCCATGCGTTATTAATCAAAGTGTATTGTGTAGACTATTGTGTAGACGGGCCTTAACATTAAACTAGAGCCATTTTAAAATTGTCTCCATTACATGGAATTTACCCATAAAGCATAGGGCTTACATCTACAACATTTCCATTGTAACATTTTTAAATGGTTTAAAACAAAATAAACGAAATACAATTATACACACCATGTTCCCCATTGAGAAGTTTTCCAATGGTGTATTCTGTCAAGCAGAAATTAACAGTATTGTGCATGCATCACCAGACCACAGAAAGTAAAGTGTGCAACAGGTTACAGTGCACAAGAGACAACAACTTAATATAATATTCCACTTCGGACACACAATGTCAATCTCGACTATTTGTAACGCTTTATTGATATTTAACAGGACAATGTTTGGCTAATAATTTTAGCACAGTTTTTCATGTGAATATGTGGAAAAACTTACAATAAGTGTTCTTTGAGCATAGATGCCGCATTTCTAGGTTTACATCTAATTGTTAGTAACAATATAGTGCAAACGAGTTGTTTGACAAACGCGATGATTTCAATTTTGATGTTGTTAATTTTCTAAAAGGCCATCGAATGGCATTTACATTTCCCAGTTATTTCGTTATGCCATGCCCTGTCCATGCCCTGTCCACCAGTTAATGATTTCAACAAATGTATCCTTTGTATAAGTAAGAAATTATTAAAACAAGGTTTTGACAATAATAATAATAATAAAAATAATAATAATGATACTACTACTACTACTATTACTACTGCTGCAACTACTACTACTACTACTACTACTACTACTACTACTACTACTGCTACTACTACTACTACTACTACTACTACTACTACTACTACTACTGCTACTACTACTACTACTACTACTAATACTGCTACTACTACTACTACTGCGACTACTACTACTACTACTACTACTACTACTACTACTACTATTACTACTACTACTACTAATAATAATAATACTAATAATAGTAATAATAATAGTAATAATAACAAAAAGTTACACAACATGTATACAATTAATACAAAATACTACTAGATATAATGTTTTATTAAAATGGTTATTGGTTAATGGAATATCTCACCCAACATTTTAAAGTTATGTTTTAAAACGGTTGCGAAAGTGTAAAAATGCCAAATTGTATGCTACAAATGTAAATCTATACATTGATACAGTCTTACCTATGGGATGATTATAATTTGTGTATTCTCAGTAACACCTTTCTGTTAGTTTTTGATATAGAATTTATTTCGACCTTAAACAATGTATACATTTTTGTTAGAAAAAAGCTTGAAATATGTATCGATTCTATTTGGACAGTATCAATTTAACACCTTACCCCTAGCGCTTTATATAGTTTAATTGCACATGAACATAAAACAATAAATTTAATATTTTGTTCACGTTTTGTAGAATAAAACTGTACATGTTCTGTCTGCATAGATACTAATATCTTATTTTCCTTTAACATTACACTATTGGTTTCAATTAAATTAATTACATTAAAGCTATGTAATCTGGCCTTTCACACCACGTAGTATGGCTTTTTTCTGAAATGCCCGACGATCATCTGTAATATGTACTGTGATGCTAGGTCTTGAAATATTGTGAACAAGCAGGGTTTAGCAGATACTTGCATTTACTGCAGTTACTTCGTTTTATCTTTACTCAGAAAGTTGCAATTATGTTGCTCTGGTGAACATTAAACCATTGAGTAATTAAATTGTAATTCGATTGAAATACTTTTTTTTTATTACAATATAATTTGAAGGGCAATAATATAAGGTTAATTTTATTTACAAGTGTCTGTATTGTGATTAATATAGGACTAAGCGTGAGGTTCGGCATGCCGTTAAACCGCTTTAAATCCCCAATGCATTCCAGTGACGCAGTTTTAATCAGTGTAATGTTTTGTTGTATGTTGTGCGTATTGTCGTGTACTGTTTGAGAAACTGGTCACTTGCCTTAATAAGGAATCCTCTCCTAGTAATGTATGTGGAGTTATTGCGTATTTTGTTTTGTTATTTTTGTAACCGACTTAAACTGACAATACATATAGTTAAATTGCATCGCATGAGTGTAATTAATGTTGGTGTGACTGTAAATTCGGTATGCATTAAACTGGTTTAACCTCTCGTAATTTCAATTGACTGTTCCAACGCGTAAGTCCAGTCGTAATTGCATTTTGTATGGATTGTTTTTTGTTCATATTGGGCTATGCTGTATTTGCAATAAGTCAATTGCCTGAAACAAGGATCCTGAATATGTTATGTTAGGGTTCTCCCTTGCGGATTGAGCTAGGTTTTATATGTTGTATATTTTAACAGTCATCCGAATAAACTGTTGAATAATGCAGTTTTAGAATCTGCATTATTCAACAGTTTAGTTTTAGAATTAAGGAAGTAAATGTAATAGTGCATAAATATTACGACTCGTTATATAGAAAACGTACCAAACAAATACTAATAAAGCATAGTTATGACCTTAAATTAGAATTTGACAGCATGCAGTTATGTATGCTTACTCCAGCCATCTTAAGTATGGGAAGCAATAAACGTTACTTTCAGATGTAAATTAGTTACATCATATAATAGTTGCGTGTCTGAATTATACATATGTTGAAAACATTCAGCGTGGTACGCAAAACTGCCGTTGACATTTATCAACACACTGTTTGGTGTATTAAAATATAGTATACTTAATTATTTTGAAAGTATAATATAGTTTATTTTTCATGCTATTAATGTAACATTATAATCTTATGTAATCAATAACAGAAACTTTTGTAAGACTGCTAAATGTAATAATTATCACCATTAATGATCTTGCAAAATGCGTTGTGTCTTCGAATTTGTAATCACGTGTGAATAAAGTTGGTCTTATATGAGGTATAGTTTAACAATTAAAAAGTGTTTAATGGGTAAGACTTTAACATAAATGAAACAAATATACTATACATATTGAGTCACAAGAAAAAATTGCTGTATATATTCAATCACATTGTTCAAAAGTAGTAAATAATAATACTCAAAATTATAGACTACACTAATCTATGTGTGCTTAAAATATAAAATCATCATATGTTTATTCTATAATCAATATGACATTTAGTAAAATTTTAATCAACACACTTTCTTTTACCATCATGACAGGCAGCTAAAAGAGTTTAAGTAGTTTGGTAAATGTATGTTTACAACGGGGATCCACTTACATGTACATACATACTTAGAGGGTGATGTCCGACAGGTATTATCAGTAAGTCCAAAATATGTATTTTGACAATTAAGTGAATTGTGGATAAGATAGTTAATAGCTATGAAAAAAGTATGTAAGCAAGATAAAAATAGTTATATTAATAAAACTAAATATTGCGACAATAAGTGTTTGATTCAATACATTCTACTTAATAGAAGCTAAAAAGTTCAACAAACAATGTGCCAACCGATAAATCATAAATTATTTGAATAACTCGATTTAACTTTTTGGCACACAGTGTGATAGTTTGTTTGAGTCAGTTTTCACAAACACAAATAACCAATATGAAATAATCATTAGACTCACGCTTCGTACTACAGCCGCGATGAGAAAGGAAACAGTTTGTTTGCTCACTCAGCCTCGTTCTGGAGGTCTACGAAAATTTAAAGAGATCAACAAAAAGTATATTGTGGCACAACATAATTGCTTAGTTTAGCTTTCAATTCAATACGATACACACCAGTAGGTCGTGCAGTGTCGAGGTTTTCATGCAGACAGATACATCCGCCCTGATATTCTCATTACGTTAGCCGGATTTGAGCTCGATAACATAACCGGTTTTTTTTTCAGTGACACTTCATTGTCGACTCATAGGCCAATCCTATGAAATTTGCATCAAGATGCAACTGACATTTATTTACGTGATAAGTAGCAAATGTAGCACATCTTTGTCAGTTCCCTTTAAATGCATGGACATGAATGAACATTTCACATGCAAAATATCGATTGACTACTTTAATTAATCGACAATCTGCCTAACTTTATTCATTGTTTTATGTGCAAATCACTGATTCATTAAGTATTCAAATAATCTGCCTTGAATAGCACGGGGTTACAATTAATAAACAAACTATTAATTCTTTACATCATGACGTACCATGAACTATTTGTTAACAACAAAAGCTCAGTTTGTATAGATCAGGTCAAAAAATCACGATCTGTCCAAAATATTTCAGAAATAAATAATTATTTAATTAAAGAACTTTAAGATTGTGTTTAATGTTAAACTAGAAACAGTTGTTTATGTTATACTTTCCAGTGATTTATAGGGCAATATCAGTGAAATAAAATTTGTAATTTACTGTTTGAAACATTGAAAAGTATCACTCCGGATTTTTTACTGTTTGACACTGGTTTCCGATTAAATGCAGTAAATGAAACGGACCATCATCGATGCCGGGCTCAAATTGTAACGTCATGTCGTTATAATTCCGGCTTTATTTGTGTCAAATTTAAGGTGTTTAGAAATCAAATAAAATGTAATAAAACGGCGTAAAAAGCATACAATAAAAATAAAAAGTGTAGGTATCGGTATAATACTTGATTCTCTCGTGATTATAGGGTCTCTGTAAAGTGAACGTAGTTAAAAATATACATTACAGTCTAGTACAAAAACCGCATTTGTCCGATCCATACAACATGAATGTGCATTAAATATGTCGCCAAGGGTACGTGTTCACTAACAATCACATAATAACATACCGTAATTACCCTAACTATTGGGACACCCTAAATGTTGGGACACCCCTCATTTTTGGAATAATAAGTATTTTTCGCGCCACTTAATATCGGGACACATTTGAAAGTTTAATTTGTTCGTGTCCCTTAATATTGAGACACTTAAACACGGCCACAAACGCTCCTGCGTGACACCAGCCGGTGTCTCGGATAAATCTTGCATGAGCATTTTCGCTTTCCTTTTCAAAACCACAACAGCAAGGTAAGATTGGTTTTTATTCATGTTTCAAGGCATCTTATGAAAAATCTGAGACAGTCGTTCGACCTTAAATCAAATTAAGAACATATATGCAAAGTAGGGTCCAGAAATTCTCCGTTTTTGAAAACTTACATCCTTTTTCCTGACCCATGGTCGATATAGTACGAAGCAAATAACGAAGACAAGTCTCTAAAATAGTCCATTTTTTACAAAAACAATGCCCATACTCAAAATATAAGACCCATACATGCCCCACAGCTCATTTGCAACCTTTTTAAACAATCAACAACAGCTAAATTGAATAATGACCGAAAATTACTGGTGCCAAGCAGGAGCGATTATTGGGTATTTGTAAAACGAATGGGTTCGGCTTAGAAACAGTCTAATTGACAAATGCAGTCTAAACTTTGGTTATGTTATCGTAGATACTGTATTTGTAAACATGAAGTAAATATGGTGGACACCACAGGTTTTCTAGTGTTTTCCCAAAGAAAAATGAGTTCATTATAATTAAGGTGATACCAATATTGTGCAAAAATACGGACCACGAGTTTGTTGTGTGCCAGAACAAATCCATAAATGTTAAAATCTTATAATTGCATGGAGACAATTTAACAGTAAGATTATATCATTGGGATGTTAAATGATGTATTAACTATTTAGTGTACAGACAAGTCAATATCCTATCAACAATTTAGTTTTGAAAAACAGCAACCAGTTCAGGTCACGTTTATTTTGTTAATCAGGCACGAATGATGAAACGCATTAGATCGCATATCAAGTTTGATGTGTTTATTTATCCAAACTCGCAATTTCAATGTATATGAATAATTATTATTTGTATTTGTACATATTGTAGATTCGTGTGAGCCAATTTATTTTTTCACGATAAGAACCTGAAGAAATGGTTCGTTTCGAAATGACCTTAACTGAATGTGTATGATATTGAAATGTTCTTAGTATTTTTACTACATGACGTAACATAATTTATTTTCGTTTTTCAAACGAGTACTGTCACAAGGATCGAACCGATTAGCGTGCGAACTCAGATCGAACCGATTAGCGTGCGAACTCAGATCGAACCGATTAGCGTGCGAACTCAGATCGAACCGATTAGCGTGCGAACTCAGATCGAACCGATTAGCATGCGAACTCAGATCGAGTGATTACAATACTTATGAGGTGATGGAGTCGAAAGCTCAAACTTCTCCAAATCCAGTTTATGAAAACAACACCGCAACTTCGACAAGGCTGAGACAGGAATCAACCACCGTGCATTGACTTCTTACAATACTTCAATCAAACATGGATGTTACAATAAACAACAACAACACGCATAATAAAATAAGCACCAGAACATGCATGTTGAAGATTTTTTATGTAATAAAACAAACAATAAACACACTACTCTTATAAACTGTGTTGTTTTTTATTGCAAAAAAAGCATAACATCATAACATGACATCATTATCCTGACACAGTATATTGAAATAAAGTTGATACCATTCCAAAAGCTACAAGTATTTTTCAAGTGTGAACATATACATTTTTATAACATGTACATACTATTAAATGCCATACTATACATCCATCCGCACGACATAAGAACTTTGGTTTCATTGATCTTATAGTCGTACTGTTGACGAACGGGAAGGTCCCCATGGGGTGGCTCATTGAATCCAGAAAACCTGTACACTCGGTCAAGTTTCTGGTCAAATTCCTCTCATCCGTATCGAAATATTAGAATTACCGGACTAATAGATATAATGCCCAGCACTATTGCATGTCGAGGTATGCATGAAGCTACAAATACTCAATAGTGCTCCTGCGTGACACCAAGCACCTCATGCGTGGCAGTAATTTTTGGTCATCACTTGGTTTAGCTGTTGTTAATTGTTTAAACAATGTTGCAAATGAGCTGTGGGGCATGTATGGGTCTTATAGTTTGAGTATGGGTATTGCTTTTGTACAAAATTGATCGTTTTAGTGACTTTTGTTTGTTATTTGCTTCGTTCCCAATCGACCATGGATCAGGAAAAAGGATGTAAGTTTTTTCAAAACGGATAATTTCTGGACCCTACTTAGCATGTATTTTCTTTATTCAATTTAACGATTGTCTTAAATGTTTCATAAAATGCCTTAAAACATGAATAAAAATCAAACTTACATTTCTGTGGTAATTTTGAAAACGAAAGCGGAAACGCTCATGCGATATTTATTCAAGCCACCGGCTGGTGGAACGCAGAAGCGTTTGGTGGCCGTGAAAAATAACTCAAATTAAATATTCTTAAAAATTCCAAACAAGTCCCCGCATGAAATAACTGATCTTATAAGCATCAGTCTACTAAAAAATCAATATTTTATAATAAGCAATTATTATACAAAAGAAATAAAACTACGTATTTGGTTCAAGATATAGAAAAATGCCAAATAAATTGCACCATATATTGCCCCGAATATTGGGACACAATTTCGAGAAACATTTCTGTATGTCCCTTAATATTGTGGCAATAAAAACAATAATTATTTTTAAGTGTTTAAATACATAGGGTAATTACGGTTATGAAAAAGTGATGTATTTACACATTGTTGCAATTTCCTTCAATTTGTAAATAAGATGGACGACAAAATGCTGAGCAAAAATAACACTTTATATATTCGGAAAACTGAACTACATAAATTTAAAGAATATCAAAGACATTTAGTAGAAACGTAAGTACTGTGCTTGCGCTTACAAATTATTCAATTGTCTAACCTGAAGCAAAATATTAACCATTGTGTTATCACGAATGATCTGACCGTTGAAAAGATCACATTGTCCGTTTAATGTTTACGAATACCTTAAAACCTGTTTTAACCCCCGATTCTTTGCACTGTCATGCAGTTCCTCTTGCGGTATTTTTTTAAGCATTTTTTACTTGTTGTGTTTTGAGCTCTGCGATTGAGAAATCAATAACTAGGTATTATTAATGAGGAGGTTTCACATGATTTTATGTTTTATTTTGGTGGGGAATCTTTCTTTATCTTATATAAAAAAACTGTGAATGCGCATCAATTGAATTTACTTACCTCGTAAAACTAAAGAAATTTAAGACACTTCAATTCCGACCTATTTTAGCGACTATAGTTATTGAATGTATGATGAGTCACGTATTTAACCTTATCTCGTTTTCCTGGAGTATACGACCACACAGCTCTGTAGTATGTCCAGAGTCCCTTTGAAAAAAACAAACTTTCGGACCATGGCATCGGAGAGTAAAAACTGGCATGTATGATACTCATAAATGTCTTCTATCCTAATTGATATTTTGCCACGGTCTATACAAGCCTATAACTGTGTGCACATTAAATGCTTTATTGCATACACTGATAATGGATGTGTACCAATAAGGGTTAACTAGGTCAAATGATAATTAAGATGTAGTTATTTTAGATATATTTGTGCGAGAATATGGTTTCACCTATTTCATAAATTACCAAACGCTAATATTATTATGTAATAGTTATATTATAACAAAACTAGAAATCAATGCTGAATTACAAACTTAAATTAATAAATAGAGTTGTATATTGTTTTCCAGGGTTTCCCGAAGGCCCGTTTCGCTTGTCGGGCCCGAAATGCCTTCAAAGCCGTTAGTCGTTTGCCGACATGCTTAAATTACGCCGACATGCCTTAGTTTCTCTCGTAAAGTCACGTTACAAACTAAACAATTGTGGGGACCATGCCGATATAATGAGCATTTAAACAAAAAACAAGGTACTGCACGATGATTATTTCAGATAGTCAACATCTGTTACATCTAAATGTGCAATCCCATTGGACATGTAGTTGTGGTTTTAAGGTCCTCATTTATTTATAAGGGAGGGGTATTTACCAATAATCCAATGGTTCCGTTCGTTCGCAAATGATGTGGGGATTTGTGTGCAAATGCATAATGATGCATGTTCCTTTTCTGAATAACTTTGTGAAGTAGATCTGCGTCCAAAACATGCTAAGATAAGTATGTTTATACTATATGTTTGCACGCAGAATACGTTTCTATGTATGAATGTGAATGCAATGCAGGGAAATTCGTTTTAGACTACATTACCTATCCATCGCAGAAACATATGTTTTCAACCGTATATGTTTAAGGAAAAGATGTGCTGCAACACGCTAGAAAAGAACAGTAACGTATTCTCCAGATATCACATTGCCATATTGACCCAAACTATTGACTCTACCGGAGTTTTTTGGAAAAAGTACTGTTTTTCTATAACAAATAAATTATTAGCTGCAGGTCTACTTTCACTTTAATGTTTTGCCACACTTAGTGCATGTTGTTTTCATTTGGCTATATAAGGACTACTTTGTGTTGACGAGTTGCTTTGCGTCCCGTTCAGAAGAGCGATATACAATTTACTTGAAAATGACGTTTATTAATTGAGGTCCATTTTTCTTTAAAGCTACACGACATACAGCTTATTAGTCTATAATACACAAACATAATGTCATGCATTTAATTTGAATTATGGCCTCTTCTTTACTTGGATATTTTGTTTTTCGTTAGTGTCGACTATCCTTGAACACTATTTGACCTACATGTTTCAAACTTGGTATATTAAATAACGATACGCTATGGGATTTATAACCACGCCTACCTAGGATAAAGTCCGACAAATACCGTTGATAGTAAACGAGTGTTTTACAAGACATGTCCGTCAAACAATTACGTCCTAGCTTTGTGAATGGCTAAACACACTGTCAAACAAGTCTCGTCATAAGGTCAATTATCCATGATAAACTGAGAATGTAGGACAAGGACCAAATCTCTTTCATGGATTTTGATTGAGCTTTGGCTCTTCTTGACATGGACTTTTGGCCGTGGCTTTTTGACCCAACTTTTGACCTTTCTCAACATTCAATCAAATGTTGTAAAATGTCCTGCCAGTAAAATTAATCTTATGATTTCATATGATTCGAAGCTCGTCGTTTTAGTTTTAAAAATGTTTGTCCTTGCAATTGTTATATATTGTTATTTTTTAATAATCCATGCACATGATTTAAAGTCATCGTATTTCTATTCATAATCGTCATCTTGTACAACAACGATCATTTTACCTTTTTATTTGTTTACCGTTTAAGTTCAGTGAATGCTAAACATATCACGCAAAACAATTCGTTTCTCTTTTTTTTATAACCCTGAAGACAAACAGCATGCATACTAAATTGCGAAAAATTATTCACAGCACGCATTCAGTTTAGACAAATATACTTTGTTACCAGTAAGGTTTTGGTTAGATAATACTATAATCTTTTAGTTAACAGCTTACACATGTATCGTCGCACTCGATGCAAAGTGCGCATTCGCATTTAGAGGTTAGCAATACGTGTTCATACTTTACTGCAGTCACCCGCTATAATTTACAGCAACAGCACAACCGCTAAAGAATTTGTCACCCTCGTCAACAATGGTAAGTTCTATAATTTAATAAGCTATACTTGAATATTCATTTAGTGTAGGTTAATATTTATTTTAATGTATTAATATGTATTATTTTATATTTCAATATATATTTAAAATACGGTAACTCTTTCAGAAATAAAATTAGAATTCTGGATGATAATTTATGGAATCAACATATACGATACGTACTAGTGAATCAATCAAACTAAAATCGTTCTAAGTCGTGGCACGCATTTGTTATTTATGCAGTTTATATTTGCTTTTGTAATAGTGTACGGGCATGTCGAAAATATAACATGGTTTGTGTGAAACCTATTAACTAAGATACATTTTTGTACATTGTCATTGAAACAGTATTTTAACACAGATAAACAGACGATACTTTGTGGTCTATATGTATAGTATAAAATACTGTAAACGATTTTCATAACCAGATCAATGCTGGCGACTAATATTAATAGTGTGTTAGATGACATTGACAATATACAGAGAGTTAATAAGAGTTTAACAATATTGCCGATTGCCTTACAAAGAAACCATATAATATGTGATATTTATGGTATTTTAGAGAGGAAAAGGTGCCTATAATTTAAATGATTTGAACAACCTGAACTAACCATAAAACAGTTTTATATACAAATAAAGATTTGCATTCGCCGGGGCTCGAACCTAAGATATGTGGCTTCAAAAACATTTGCGCTAACCAATATACCATTCAGAATTATGAAGTTTGAACTATTAATTCATAACTTTATGTAAAAGATGCACGTGTTTTTAAAAAAAACGAGGACAATCGAAACAAACACTTTATAATAGCACTGTATTGCCAATATGTGGTTTTGTCAGGCGTTTGTGTTCGCTTGTTTTGACATAATGATTTATTCTTTGTATTATCTGTGATCAAATGTGTAAATAGTGAATTTTCCAATTTGACAATATATCACTTTATTTAATAATACAATACCTCGTGATGGTGCGAGGTGTCTTAATAGTATTTTGTCGTGTATTTGGCAATAACTAAATGCTTTATGATCCAGAATGTTGTAATATGCTCGAAGAATAGGTGTTAACTAAAATTAATTTGTTAGTTAGTTCTGAGGTATGTTCTGATTAATCAGGATAGTAGCAATTTACACATATTGTGAAAAAGCAGCATAATTATTGTCGTAAAAATGCTCATCTGCGCAGATAAATTAACATATTGACAGTTCTCAAGAAATTATAAGAACTATTTAAACAAGAGCTGTCAGAGGACAGCGCGCTCGACTATTCATTTTGAAAGTGGACGTGAGAAAGAACCTATGAGCATAGACTTGTTAATAACTATCTGTAGTTGCATCAGATATACACAAATATGGTTCCATCTACCAAAAATAAAATATACAGGTATATAAAGTCAACATACATTTTTCAGTATTTATCAGTAAAACTTTCAACACAGAGTTATTGACAATGTTGTATGCAATATAGTATTTAATGAAACTATGAATGCAACGTTGCAAGTGAATACCTTATGTAGTTTTAAAATAATAGGACCAAAATTTAGTATAAAATGACATAGATATGTCAGCATACAACACAGGGTTATGGAGAACATTGCATCCGATGCTGAAGTTGATGACAAAGTGTATTCCAAATTCCAAGTAAATATCGTGTATATTTTTGAAATTATGTGACATCAAGCAGATACTCTAAGTGAACTTGGGACATATCTGTGTCAAATTTTAATAATAGTTATAAGGATCACACAGTCCTCTTCCAAGTTTCAAGTTAATAAGACGTTTGAATACAATCTTTAACCCGATTTTATATGTGAAAAAAGTGTATAACTCTGTTAAATACAAAATCATACGTATGGGGATTGTTGATCTTGATGCTGGAGTTGATGACAAAGGGAATTCCTAGTTTCAAGCGAATAACTGATGAAATGTTGATGTCATAAGTTTCTAAATAAAATCTTTAACTTCAAACTCTTTGTGAAACAGGGACATAAGCAAATCAAATACAAAGCGTAGTTATGAGGAATATTGCATTTGATGCTGCAGGTAGTGACAAAGGCACATTGAAAGTTTCAAATGAATGACTTCCGCATTTTTTTTTTGTCATAGGACTTTTACATAAAACTTTATTTTGATTATCTTTATGAAAAAGGGCATTACACTGTCAAAATACAAAACAGTTATGGTGAATGTTGCACCTTATGCTAGAGTCAATTACAAAAGTATATTCCAAGTGTGAACTGATAACTAATGCAGTTTTAAAGTTACAAGACATTTAAATATAAACTTTAACCTGATCACATTTAAGAAAAAGGAACATTAATATGTCAAACTACAAAATTGAGTTATGGATAATATAGCACTTGATGTTTGAGTTGAATGCAACGATGTATTCCAAGTTTTAACTGAGTAACATATGAAGTCTTCAAGTTACAAGACTTTGGACTATAAACGTTAACCAAGTTTAGACGCGGACGCCAACTCCGACGCCGCTGCATGTAGGAAAGCTCTTCTATTCTTTGAACAGTCGAATAGTCAAGCTAACAATACGTACATTCATATCTTATACATGTTGTTTTCGGGACCCAGCAATAAGTTGGCATGTGTTGATAACGTTTAAGATACGATACGATGATCAATGACCTTGTTAGCTGTTCAGTGATATATAGTTTTGAGTTCTGGACAAAAAACATACATTTATTTATAAAACCCTTGTGCCCTTAATGTCAGTTAAATTCCTAACACGGCACGATTTGCAATACATACACCAAGTCAAACGAAAATGCACACTCAATTAACTGGTCATGTCGTTGATGTATATTATGGTGCATGTTTTAATCTCACCATGCCCCAATGTCGTGACACGTTTGTTTGTATCGCTGCTATCATGCAGACACATGCATCCGCCCAACTAAGTTCAAACAATTAGCATGGGCTTAGCTCGATAACATAGCAGAGTTTTATCAGTGACACCTTATTGTCGACTGTTCGGCCATTTTAATTTGTATTAAGATTTTTCGAATGCGTCTAGTATTGAAACTAATTACAGCGAGTAATCGCAATTTTGAACAACACTTTTTAAAAAATAATAATGAACTTGAAAATAAAAAACTATACCACTTACTTATACAAACGATATGAATAATCTGGATTTTTTTAAAATGTCGTCTGATTTGATAGAATCAGTTTTAGGGATAACTGGTTTTAAACAAACATGTTTACCCGTAATTATATAATTAATATGCACATTATTGGTGTTTTGAAATAGTTACAAATAGTCATTTGTCTTTCAATGCTGGGGCCAGATAGTTTAATTTGATTTAGTAATACATGTCTCTCAAAAGTCATATGACTCTACAATATGCCGCTGTATTTTGTTTCTAAAACTCACTTAAGTCGATGGTATGGGTATGTTGAAGTGAAAACATAATTCTCGACGTTAACCCTTCTTTGTTTATACAACATAAACATTGTTATTTCAAAGTTTTAACTCGAGTTTTCGGTGCTAACAAATGTAACAATACGTATCCAGTTAAGACCAAGTTTCTAATATTTAAACGGGAATATTAACTTAAGGTAGAAAGATCCTAATGATTTCGGATATACTCTCGAAATATCGGTTAACTTCGGCCCATTCGTCACTAATCGTAAATCTAATCGATCTGAGCCGAAATAGAAATTATTTTTGCGACATAAATATGAGTTTTCGAATGTTGAGTCATGTTCAATTAAATATGTAAAATAAATGCTTATTTGTGTTTAAAGACTTAGTAAAAATGTAGTTTGAAGAAAAACAAGATACTCTGGCATGGGAAATACCTTCAAATGACGTCATTGTTGGAAATTTCTGTTTGCATTTAATCATGACATTTTCGCGATATGTCCCGTGTATTTCATTACACTTAGTTATAAATAAACGTCCAAGGAGTAGTAGTATTATTGAACATAATTATTCGTATATTAAAACATACCTGCGTGAAGGAGATACGTGCTCCTTGCTGTGAAATAACATTAATTCACACTAAAAACTTGGAAAAATAGTCAGTTGAGATGGGTGGAGAGCGGGACGTCGGGTGATTGAGATTGTCTTCTGTTGGATCATTTAAAATACTGTTTATTGTGTGAACTTGGACCTGATCCACTGGTGAATTTCGACGAGATCTACCGCTGCCAAAAAAAAAAAAAAAAAAAAAAAAACATATGAAAATTATGTATCGGCGAAGTGATTAGAATGGTCTAAGAGACACCTTTTTATCCAAAAACAGTGACTGAATTTCGTAACCAAGGACATGTGAATCTCAGCCAGTTACATTTGTATTTAAATGTTTACACAAAACACGATTCCTTTAACATTAATATTACAATAATACATTTAATATCGATACTGCTATTAGATTATAATTAGAAGAGAAAAAAATATTTTAACATAGAAGGAATATTTGCTTTTTTACTTGTATTATTTTTCATAATTTTCATTTTTTTATAACATAGGGTTGCTTCACTCCAAATGTTATACCTTGAGATTTTCGTGGTGAACCTATGTCAATTTTTTTTCCTTTTCCCTCTTAGATAAGGGTATATTAGATTTTGGTATTACTAATTTTGACATACTATGAAATAAAAGTTTAACAACATAAAAACATTGGTGAAAGGCGTATTTTTACTGTAATGAAATCTGTTGTTTTTATTACCATATGCTTAGCCAAATTTAATGTCATAAGTATTGTTGGTCAACTTTAGTACTTATGTTTGTTAAACTTTTTCATAAGATACATTTTTAACGTATACATTAAAGCTATTCAGGAGTAAATAAAATACATTTTGACAATATGTCAGTCATTTTTGTAAGTGTACCCCATCAAAATGTTAGGTTGAAGTAGAACAATGAGGGGTTATAACAGAACTCGCATTTTTTTGTCAAAACGTGTGGTTAGATTTGTTTATATTTCACAGTTAAGTCTCATAATAATGCAATGATAAAAAATAATAAAAAGTCTAGGTCTAACAAAAGGTCCCGTTAGGGGCTTTCTACCTTAATTGAATAATTAACACGATATTTGCAGTTCAATGTATGCATACAGCAATGTAATACGATTAATTTGAACAATTAGACTTAATACTTCTACAAAGTATATATTCGGCAATGTCGTACTTTGGTTATCTCGAATTCAGTTGTGAATTATCGGCAACATTTGTATCCATGTTCATTTCCAACAGCTCAGTGTTCTTGATTACCGTTTGAAAAATAAATCCCATTACTAAATGCAAACACAGCACGACTATCACAGCCTAGAAAACACTATCGAGCATGAATACTGATACATTTTGATCATCACCATGACGAAGGCTATAGTAGCATACATTTAAAAAGACAAGTGTGAGTCATTTAACTGGATATTTTATATGTTACATATATGTGATCATTTATTTTATCATATCACTACGCTGACATCAATCAATGTTTGGAGGTATGTCATATGACTCGGAATCAACTATAATAACAACATTCTCAGTTAAAATGAATCACATTCAACAAAACAAAAAAATTGATACCAATAACGTGTCTAGTTGCTTTTTTTTATCGTCATGAATCTCATAAACGTTTATTTTTTTCCAAATTATCATTAACCAGCATATGGCAGCAGTACATGTACGCCGTCATAAATGGAACAATAAATAATCGATAAACAATTATTTCAATACATTTCACATAAATGTACTAAAGGTTATTACACCGGATCAGTATATGTTGAGCTTCAAACATTCTTTTTACCGAAAATTGAACACGCTATAGTCAATATTGACACGATCTAGAATATGTCAATTTCATTACACAACTCCAAAATGTCGTCTGTAAACAATTCGTCGATGCGTAATCTCCGATGAAATTGATCGTTGCAATTCATGTCAGTTTTCGTTTCCAATATTATATGATGTACTACCCAGACAACTTTTATAAATGCATAACTATATGAACGTGAACGTGTAAAAGCCGGCTAAGCAAAATCAGCGCTGCTCGTAGTTTTTAAATATAAAAAAAAAATCTCGTTTGGTGTAATTTTAAGAAAGCCCCGATATGATAAATAGAAAAAAAAAACAGATCACTGAATAATTCAGTCTTGTGTAATATAACAGGTTCGGCACGAATTAAAGAACGGCTCGGCAAGCCTCGTCGTTATATTATTATAAGTATCACCTGATCTATTACACAAGCCCAGGCAGTAGCCTGGTATTCTCTATATATCAGATCTATGTTAACGTCTGAATAAGACAAAGATACGATGCTTACCTTAAGTAATACACTCAAATGCACGGATTTATGAATGCAGAACAACGAATTAACATCAGGAAACATCAGGAAATATAAAAAATTAACTTAAACCAACGTTGTTTCCATCTAATTACAATCAGGTCAATCCTTATCTTTGCGCATATGTATCTGACGACCATCGATAGAAAGTCATCAATAGGTGACACTGCTGTCAATCAAACATAGCTGTTTTGTAATAAATGTAGATAAACTGTAGTTTGCAGTGTGGAAACCATATATTCCAGACTCGTGCAGCATTACTAAGCATTTTAGCATGTGTATAGTGTTCATGACTTGTTCTCAAACAGTCATATATGTACATATATTAGGCGTGTCGTGGGGTAACCGGGTTTAATGCATGTGCGTAACGTGTTGTATCCGCACAGGCCGATCCGGGACAAACAACTTTCCGCTTTATGGTAGTTTATGTTTCAATGAAGTCTCTTCTAAACATAAATCTACTGTAGGCGGGAATTGCCGCGCTGGCTTAGCCTGTGCGGACTGCACAGGCTAATCCGGAACGACACTTTACGCACATGCTGTAAGCCCAGTTTTCCCACGAAACGTCTCAAATATAGTTCATGTACATACCCAACTTTGCAATTTCCCTCAATTTGTAAATAAGTCAAACGTCATTAATAGTGCTAGTGAGCATAAATGGCCTATTCGGAAATTTAAATAATTTATAATTTAATTTAATAGTTATAATTTAAATAATAAACTGGAATAAAGTGGATGACACTAGTATAATCGCTTTAACGAATTATACAACTTGAAATATCCAACTTGAAATAGAGTACAATGTTTTGTTATCTCGAATGGTCTGACCGCTGACAAGGACAAGTCTTACCAACGATTAGCATACACTATCGCCGGACAACAGAAGCATGATCACGTACCTGCCATGGTTGGCGCCAAACCTTCCAAATAAGCTCTTTGGTCGTAATGCTAATAAGCAACGCTGAATGCATATGTAGGCTCCAGCAAATCAGTGCACAAGTACACTTTTCATGTAGGCCAATTATTACCCGAAGGTTAGCGCTGTTGTAACAATTATTTATCCATAAAACAGGTTAGACTAGATAGAATCAAATGTCAATATATGTACACGTAGGACTGCAGTGCCATTGAAACCATTTGACATTGAAGTTATTCAGTCATACAGTATTCTCATTGACCATGCGTTCAGAAGACATTTTTTATAACAAACGTATGCATACATACTCGTAGATGTTGATGCGCAGGTAGATATCACGAATTTATTGCCTTTAA
The DNA here is from genome assembly GCA_027627225.1 of Congeria kusceri. Classification (NCBI taxonomy): domain Eukaryota; kingdom Metazoa; phylum Mollusca; class Bivalvia; order Myida; family Dreissenidae; genus Congeria; species Congeria kusceri. Next base: position 30,308,295 of record CM051026.1, on the reverse strand, counting down.
TTTAATAAATGTTCAAAAAATTAACGCAGAATGACGAAACCCTCTAGGACAATACACACACCATTCTTGTTGAAAATTCTCAAAAGCGAAACAATTGTACAAGAATTAACACTTATTGTACAAATTTTTACCAAATAAAATACATCGTTGTACAGTATTATTTTATAATTTGAACTAATCTTTTATTACTTTACGAATACGTTACCATGTTGAACAGTTCATTTAATAAATAATGTCAGAACAGAAGTAGCATTGTAAAACCCGTGTAATGTAAGCTGTAGTCATTGTGTTTAGTATGTGTCCCGTGTTTTTAGAGTGTCTTTACAGTATCTTTGCTTTGCAATAAACAAAACATAAAACATGGTTTGATGTAATTATAGTGCGATTTTATTGACTTAGCACTCGTGAATATTCCGTTAATTTTCGTAAATCTATTTTAAGCTACTAACTCAGATAGGATACTTAGACGCCATTATGTTTTGTTTAAATCTTTACTCCATTACAATTGATACTGCAGTGCAGTGGTACGCAAGCTAAGTTTGTAAGCGTGATGTTTTGGGTTCGAGTCCAAGAATAGGCACTTTTAATTTATTTACTTTAATTAATTTAATTTATTTTTTTAATTGATCATTTGCTCCAGGTTCAGACACGGAGTCTCATCATCTTCCTCGATTCTGACACATACGAGATCTGCACCGATACTGTGAGCAAAAGAGAGTCATTGTGAATGCATTTGTATGTAGATAAAATGAATTAATTAATACAAATAAAACAAATTAAAAAAAGGAAAAACAGATAAAATAAAGCCAATTTTAATGAGAATAAAGTACAAGAAAATGATAACAAATAAAACAATTTTCAGAACTCGAACCAAAGTCATTGTGATTCAAAGTCTAAAACACTATTCACTACGCTGTTCTTTCCGACGCTTGTTGATGGGTGCTTTTATATGATTATAAATCCGTTGTTTAGACGCTTGATAAATGTTAAACCGATAAAATAGAACAGTCGATCGCTACCAGAGATTAATGATTGCCACGTCAATAAAATCGCACCATACAAAGATGTCTGGGACTTATTATAAATATCGTGGTACATAAACAGTGTTTTATCTTTTATATTTGTATGTAATTGGCCAAACATAAAAACAAAACACCAATACGCGACACAACGTAGTCTAAGGAATTATCAAACACAATTGAATGTTTAAACTTTATTGAAGAAAACATGATATGATTGTTATTCCAACGATGCTTTTTTCGACAAGGAAATTATATATTTCAATCATGAACACATGAACAACAGAAATGTAGGAATAATAAAACTCCAGAGACATGATGATGAGATAAATCCTTCAGCTGGTCATTTATTTGAGGCAACTGACAAATGGCCTGTAAAATACAGGACAATACATACAACACAACACAAAACATGTAAATGTTTAAAACTGGACGCCTTTTCAATGACTCTTATATAATAAAATACGTTTAGGCGTTCATAGATATTTAAAAAGAAATGCTATTTGAGTTTTCATTACCACTGACTCTAGATGAATAATTGGCTTAATTTAATATAAAATAACGATACGACACTCAGGACAGTATACGTACATCGTATACTTCTCTTAAACCAAACCTCCATCTAACAATATTAATTCATAATCTGAAAGTGTCACCGGTTATATAATACGTCATCACTCAAGTGCTGGCGGAAATACCCGAGCGGTTCACATAATCGCCCAACAAATAAACAGCAACAACAACAAAAACAAACATCGCATTTGTATTTACTAAACGTGTTTTAACTTCTTGAATATGCAGTTCTTATTTATTAGATAACAACTTCAGTCCAACTGTGTCTGTTCACTCTAAGTACATGAAATGGGTGATCAAAATTAATGTTTTAGGCTTGCCATGAATTGAACGCTTTAAAAATCATTTGAAGTTCAGATCAACTGCTTGACATTAGTCATTGGTCTAGGTGCAAACCGATGCTTCGTCACGTGCTCAGATACTATGTCTGGCATAGAATGGTGTTGCTATTAATGGAAACACCAAGAATTAATATCAACGATCACCCAACACTTACTTTAAACAAACTAATTACAATCAAGTCCGAAAATCATCAGCGCATAAGGATCGGACAACGTCAGATATAAGGTCTTCTGTTGACCTTTATCCAGTGAAACAAGGCTGTGTATGTACGATCGTTCATATAAGTTATTTTCAAAATAAACTTGAATGCGAACAGAAAAAAATAAAAGATGACGAAGGAAACACTTCAATATGAAATAAAACAACAAGTACTAGAGTCGACGTTTTTGCGTCGTTTATACGTGCGGTGTAACATAAACCAACTGTCAAGTCAACATTTATACATGTATTTGAGTTACCGCTTGTACATACGAAAACTATTTGGTAATTAAAAACAAGCTTATTGTGCATTTAAAACCAACGATTGTCTCTGACTTGTATTTAATTGCAAATAGAAATATATGTTAAGTAACTTTATTTCCTTAATTGTATTTATGGTACTATATCTGTTGTTAGATCGTGCATACAAATTTGATAACTTAAATGTTATCTGTCCTAGTGATGTCTCTGGCGTTTCGTTATTCTTATATTCATTTTTTTTAACAAAATATTATGTTACTTTTATCTTATTTAAGCGTATGTCAATATTGGAATTATTCATTGAAAAAAACTAAACAAAATCTATATACAGAACATATTGGGTGTGTATAGGCGCAATAGATGGGTGAAACACACACTAGAATAAAACAATAATAATATATATGAAGTGCACACAAACACTCACATATGCGCTCGCACACACACACATACACACAAACGGTCACATACAAATGAAGTACACTAATTAGGTGTTTAAAACAACAAGAGTGAGGCTGAACAATTTGAAATTTTGAAATCGTTTGCGTGAAAATGCATGCATCAACAAAAATATATATTGGTCTTTAAACAATGGTAATAACATTCAAACACATGAATAATAAGCATGGGATATATCCCCTAAATGATGTTGATATTATGCCATATTATAACGGGTTATGTCAGGACTAATGAGTGTGCGATTGTTATAGCATCATATGTTAAAACGGCGTCATACTGTTAAAACCGGAAGTATATGTTACCAGTCGGCATTATATGTAAAAATTTTGCATAAAAAATGAGTGACATCATTTGTAACCAATAGACATCATATGTTACATCAGGTGCATACAATGTTACAACCAGGCATTATATGTTAAAACCTTGAGGAGTATCAAAAATATAACTATGATTCATGCTTAAACGGAAATAATCAGTACCAAATTAATATACTTCCGAATTAAGTTCATCATTTTTGTAAAGAACATCATCATCATCGCCATCATCATCATCGTCATCATCGCCATCATCATCATCGTCAGCAGCAGCAGCATCAGCAGCAGCATCAGCATCAACATCGGCATCATCATTATCATCGTCATCATCATCATCATCATCATCATCATCATCATCATCGTCGTCGTCATCATACACAACATCATCATCAACAACAGCATCATCAAAATCTTCCCCATTATCGTCGTCATCATCATCATAGTTGATATTACCTTCATAATCATCATCATCATCATCATCATCATCACCATCATTATCATCAATATATAAACAACATCTCATGATTGTGTAACTAGGAAAACGCTGCCTATTTACGGTTATATGGTATAATAAAAAAAAACAATATTTTATGAAGTATTTGTTAAATGAATACTTCACCTATAGGTCTTCTGTTTATAAACAAACAGCAACATATTGTTTACAATCATGAAAAAAGATGTCACCGAGACACTTTTTGCGCCCACGGAGAAATTAATAGTAGTAGTTAACTCGATATGAATGAAATGTACATAACGTACAGCTACACGTATGCGCAATATTGATAAATGTTGTCTAGCGTAGGAAATTGTCCACTGAAAAGGGTGATTGTAAAGGCGTGTGTTCGAATCCTGCTGGAGCCGTGTATTTGTTGGCGTTGTATAAACTTTTTTTAACGATAACATCAATATGTTTTTGCTAGTAGAAAAATATATAAGTAAACAATTGGAATATAAGTTGTTTAAGTAAGTGTCTACATTCATGGAAATACCATCGATATTTCCTTTTAATGAATAAAGACATTCAAGAAAAGATAACACACAATAGAGAACAACACAACCGTTGCAATTTTAATAACAAAGACTTTTTTATCTTAATAATAAAGTATAACAATTTGAAATTTACTAAACATTCATTGTTTTATAATCATTTTCTATTAAAGTGAAGTTAAAGTGACAAAATTGCAGAAGGAAAACATGTGTTATATCTAGCTTTTATTTCTATGTTGTTGTTTTTTTTTCATTGGCTGTTTGTATGAAAACATGACAGGTTTAAATATGACGACACGTGTGTAAGTGGACCAGGTGCAATGATGTCAGCAAGCATAGTATGTTACCATTGAGCATCATGTTATAGTTGAAGAACTTTGCTGTAAAATAAACTCTTCACAGTTAGTGGTAATGTTTGTAATAAAACAAAGTGGAAGTTTAAAGCTGTTTTCTACAATTTCGATTGTAATAATACTATTTATAATTTATCGCACCTCCCTTCTTAGTTTGCAATATTTTCTATGAAAATGTATCTTTTTGCATGGAACACGTAATCAAATGTATGAAATTTAGTTTAGACAATAAAATAAATAAATATAAATTTAACAATTCTGTATTCGTTGTGCAATATTGTCACTTTGATTTTATTGCGATTGAAAATGAGTAGAAAACAATGCATGTTTGATCAAACTATTTAAAAACTTAAATTAGTAAAGTGTATTGTTGAGAAAGAAAATGTGCATATAAATATTATTAATGAACAGTTTTAGTGTTGTTTATTGTTAGTTGATGTTTTCTTGTGTGTCTGTATTGTTTAACATGGCAACTCATCATGACACAGAGATGATATCTTGTTTTGTGTTTGTTTGTTTGGATTTTGCGCCGTATTCAACAGTATATTTGTCATATAACTGCAGTCAGTTAACATACTCACATTCTTTCTGGGTAAGCTGGTTTACCACTACAAAGTGCACATACTTATGCCAGTAACTGACAACTGCCCTACTTGAATCAGTGTTAGGGGGAGAATGGCCGTCGAAATAATTTCATGACCAATCCCCACATAAATTACGTGGCTGGCTGGGAATCGAACATGCGATCATCGGATTTGCTGTCCACCGCTCTACCAACTAAGCTAGCCGGCTGATCTTTTGTTTTGTTTTTTAGATTGATAATGATGAAGATGATAATGACGATGACGAAGATGATAATGATGATGATAACGTTAATGCAGCATTGTTGCAGCTGCTGATGATGATGATAATGATGATGATGACGATGATGATGATTATGATGATGCTGATGCTCATGATCACGATGACCATGATGATCATGATGATCATGATAATTCCGTGTTCTAAAATGTTATTCACCTGCAGTAACATATAGTGTCGGTGATACCTTACAATGCTCTATATTTGATCCAGTGACGTTGTTCTTAAGTCAATGAGGTTATCTGCTTTGTGTTGATACCAAGGAAAATGTGTCATGTCTGGATGAGATATATTGATAAGAGCGTTTATTGATATACACAGCTGCAAGTATCTACGCATTAATTCATTATACCTTTTAGTTAACTTATTAAAATACATTGGTGCCCTTTTATGTTATAAGTACAATTATACAGTGACTATGCTATAAATTTAAGAGTATATTTTGAACATATTTTTACAAAATCATGTTGCTATCATTTAATATCTTCCTTATAGTAGCATTTCCAAAGCCTTTGTATGTATATAGGTGTATGCATTTCATGTGTTGTAATTCTACAGTCGCGTGTGTATGACGTTTGTAATTTGACTAATATAAATACACTGAGTATGCATTCGTGTATGCGTATGTCTATGCATACTCATGCACTCGAATACCTCTTACTTGTATAATGCAGTATTAGGATTGATAGACAAGGAAACAATAAACATCGGGAAGTCACCCAAATAAACTTGAATTTACGCACTTTCTGAAAATCTTTATTGAGATGTTTGCAACTTGGAATGTACGTTTTAGGGATCGACATAATATGAACAAAATAAGTAGATATCATATTATGTTGTTGTGCATACATGTTATAAATTGAAGTGTACACAGATTCAAAAGAGGATTTGAAGAAAGTTCTTAAGGATTTATACTACATTTGCCAATTGCCAATTGTTTGTTATAATAATATTCATTATACAAGTGTAGTCCATTCAATCTGTTGTATACGCTTTCAACAATTCACAGCCACAATTGGTACACGATAGTTTCATCCAAACTGGAATATTCTCCATACAACTGATATTTACAGACTCGACTAGTTATAACTGATACGTTGCCTTAGACAAGGACATTCATTGTCTCCATATATAATGCTGGCCATGCTCCAATACATGTTTGATCCACACCATGTGACAGTGTCGTGACGGATATGTTTTTTTCCATGTCATTATGCAGGCACATGCATTCACCCGTATAGCTTATTAAGTTAGCCGAGATTGATCTCGATAACGTAGCCGGGTTTTATTAGTGACATTTCATTGACGTCAGTTTGGCAAATCATATTAATTTAAAGCCAGATGCAACCGTGTCAATTCATCGAATACTTACAAACACAACGTGTGATCGCATGGTTGTACATCACTTATATGATGTAAATATGAAGAGCACTGCGAATTACCATCGGTAATTATCCAATATTAACAACGTAATTTCAATCCAAATACGGCAAGTTCTGTAAATTCGTTATGAATTAAGATCTGCCGACGGCCGATAGAAGGCCATATATTTAAAACATTTTAGACAACTACATATAAACAAAGTCTCGTGGTCTTGAACGTTAAAAGTAACACATTCTATTGTGTTGTCCGACATGTATAAAATTGTACTTTCCCGATTCATTAATTATTGCTGCGTATTGGATGTGTCGTTTATACATCATAAATTCATCACTAACAATCATTTACCAATATATTATTTACCCAATATCAATTCTCAACAAACGACATACCAAGAGGATTTTTATCGATGGCGCTAATAATAACCGTTTGGTAACTCGCAATTTTTATAAATATATGGACACCTACAATGTGTTCATGTTAACAAATGATACACTTATCAGTCCTGATGTAATGCATAACGTATGCTATCATTCCAAATGGTCATACCGCAAAGAATACCACGGTCACTGTATTAATGAACATAAACATGCGGGAAAAAAATAAGTAAACATACATAATTAGGCATTGTCACGTACCGTTTGTTGGCGTAAATCCTGCAGAGACTACAACGCGCATGTAGCCCTATAAGCAAAGTGCGAATGAAAAACAAATGACTGCAAGAAAACGCATTAGTGCGTTAAGATGACACATGTAGCGAAATAATGTTGCACGTTTTGCAATTGTTCACATACTTAAATTCAGCGACGAGAAAACTGATGCCACGCACGAAATATTCTATTTTGGCAAGGAGGTTAAAACATATAAAATAGAACGTACTGCCATGCCTGCTTTCCGAGTACCGACTATACCGTACGGGATTCCATGAAGTAAATGGCCTGTGATTTGTTTTATTTAGACAAAACGAATACATAGTGATTGTTTGAGATCGATTGTTGTAAACAACTGTATTCTAGGCGTGAGCGTGCACAAACATTTGGATAAGTGTTAAGCGTTTCCAATATTAATAACTTGTGGGAAATTTCCCCTAACAAATCGATACTCCCCGTTCTATCTGCGTGAAGGTTTTATCATGCCGTTTGCTGACTTTATATGTAATAAATGGACTAAGTTTTTAATGCATATCGACTAGGAATATCGACGGAATTTTTAGTAAATGTATACACGCATTAAAATAAGGCATATTCCAATTTAGATGAATGTATTGTTATTATAGCAATAATATAATGACCAAATCGATACGAACAAAAATGTATGCATTGTGTTTTTCGATACACGGTACCAGCAGGATGCGTACTCACGCCTACAAAATCGCGCTCTCCAATGAGAACTTTCCCACGCTTCCATACAGTTATCGAAAGTTCTCATGCGCATAGCAGTACTTCATATACGTTTCAATCGATATTTCCATTAAATTCTAAGTTTAAATGGCAAGATACGTACGTGTACTTTTGTTATATATGTATAAAGGCCGTTTTTTTTGTATATAAATACAATGCGAACACAATGTTAGTAAAAATTACAATACCTTTCCTGAAATGATACATTCACGAACTTATTATGTTCAACTTTGTATATTTAGGTGAGAGTTATGATAAGGACTTTAGAAAATACAAGAACTATTAAACAGACTTGCCAAAATGTTGCTGGAATTATCATTTACTATTTTGGCATTTATTGTTCGTTGTATTGTTAAAAAAAGTTCAATGTCCACTGTTTTAAGGCTTTACTTAGTACGAACTTATCATTGGTGCAAACATTTATATATATGCTTTTCCGTGATATATAGAATTTAATAGATGAAATAAAATTGTATATTTTCACTGTTGAAACAGTGAACATATAAGAATTTATATGTTCACTGCAGTGAAAATATAATATAGAAAGGACTATTTTTCCATCAATAGGATCGATATACAAGTAGTGGTTTACAACCCTTGGCAAATGTATATACATGTACCTTATGTACATGCATGTGTTAAAAAAAACACATTATACAATTCAACAAAACTATAATTTAGCGACAACGACTCACAAAATACTTTCTTACCACCATACTAACAAGTGACAGTTTTGGAATCATTTATGACGTTATTTTTATGACGTCAGAATACACGAACTTATGACGTGTACTCGTGAAAATATTATTTTCTATGAACACTCGTGAAATAAAATACAATCTATACCGAATACAATACGATATTGAAAAACGAGACACCTGTCACAACTGATTTATATTAAATTTATGCTAAAAAAAACTGGGACAGGTATCTGTTGTTTCTAGAACTAGAACATCTCAATGCAGTTTATCGTGACTGCTCTTAGAGTAAAGGCCAACCACGCATAATCGAATAAAAATGCAAATCGAGTATTTAAGCAAGGAGTATTAATAAATGCTATAAACTAGTATCAATGTTTTTGCAATAGGTATGATAAAGGTACTGTGTATAAAATGTAAAATTCAGAACCCACTTCGGTTAATACTTATTTACTCACCAAAATCCAGAATTGGTTGCATATAATACTTTCTCCAGCAGAAGGTGTGTAATATTGCAGTTTTACGTACAGTGACATCAAAATATATGCATATCGTTTCAGAGTGACTACTGTGCCGCAGATTCTTATCGTGACTTGTCTAAGCGCCTATCTACTATACTTGAAGATGAAGGGGTCACAGAGGAAATCGTAGACGCAAGGCGGCATTCATTTCTATTGCTTGAGACAGGTTTCACGATGTTGAGTAAACTATCTAAGCAACCATACGATTATTTCTTGTTCGGCAGTCAGTCAGAAGGGACGACAACGCCACGACTACGGTCTGACATCGATATACTACGGCGTGTGCCATTTATGAATATTATGGGAGATTCGAAAACATGGAGTAAAGGAAAGCTGAACTGTTTGATGCTGTGTGTTTATCCACAACAATACCTCCTTCAGATTTTCAGAAGCGATAAGCAAGAACCATTAATGTTTGAAACACATTTACGAAATGACATGTTTGAAGAGCACGGAGATAAACATGTAGTATTAAAATCTGATTTAGTTCGGAAACGTACAGAACATGTTATACAAAATTGCGTAGGTGAGAAATATTCAAAAGGTCCATCATCTAGTTGGACCGATGATGTAGACCTTGTCCATGCATTTGGCGTAACCGGTGACATTCATAAAGACTTGGTGCAGCAGTGGATAGATAGACCTAGGCCGGGACACTGGCCATCTCCGGAATTGTTAGAGGAAGCTCGAACGTGCATGTGGTTCCTTGTACCCGCAGGGCGTCCGTCCAGTAAAATCGCAGGGCGTCCGTCCAGTAAAATAACACACATAGAATGGAGGCTGTCTCCAAACCTTATTGAGAGGAAACTCATGTTCAGTTTAAACATTACTGAGCTGCAGTGTTATGTCTTGCTGAAAATGATAAAGAAATCTCTTTTTAATGATATAGTCGAAGATGGGATTACGAGTTTCCATTGCAAAACTGTTTTGTTTTATACAATAGAGAGCACACATCAACGGGAAAAACATAACTTAGCATTGCTACTTGAACGAAGTCTACGCACACTGCGAACATATCTTGAAGATGGTATATGTCCTCATTATATCATTACAAATGTTAATTTGTTTAAAGACAAACTAAATGAAGCTCAATGTCAAAAACTACGTCCGATTGTTTCGCAACTCATAGAAAGCAACCTTCAGGGATTATGCGATATAATAGTAAAACTTATTGATGCTAAAACCCAATTGTCAGCGGATCAACGTTCTATTTCACACGTATGCATTCGTAGTAAACTTGCATTTGAAATGATACAATGGATCCATATTGTTATGCTTGCTCTTCATGAGTTCATGGATAAACCGGTTGAATTTGTTATGGACGTGTTTAAAACACTAATAGGTTCATGTGAGGATAAGATTCAAAACGGTAATCATCTGGAAAAACAAGTTGCAAGGCAAATATCGACAGCATTGTTGTCTTTCCAAGCCTCAATGCAAGCGGCAGTTTGCATCCAAAAAGCCACCTCCATTAACCAATTACCCTCAATTAACCAACACATCTTGGAAAATTTTAAGGAGTCGCTCGACACGGATGTTGCCTCGAGTCGACTGAAATTTGCTTCCATGATGTATTGCTCTGGAAACTTACAGTCGGCAAAAGCAATTCTGCAAGATATAGAAGAGCGATATCGCCAACACACTGTAAAGGCGCTGTGTCGATGTGGTGGATATTTCGATCGATACCAAGACCACCAAACTACATTTAAAAACAAACAAAATCCAAACATTGAAAGCAAACGTGCAATGTGTGTAATATTTCTTGCTCAAGAAGCACATTGTGCTCCTCCTGTGTTATTGTTTGAAATAAACAAAACTGGGATTGAAGCTGATTTCAGTTTCAAACTAGAAAATATACAAGCGTGGTTGGGCGATGCTAGAGTGGATGCTCGTGTGTTCCTCTATTATCTGCAGTATCTCACGTACGGAGGACTCGGTGACAGACAAAAACAAATGTCTGCCTTGAAAGAATTAGAGAACTACATTGACGAGCATCGTTATGATCGTGAGCATCCTGGTGGCAGTGATGGTCGTGAGATGTGCCATAAGGCGACTGCATTAAACCTGCTGGGTCACTGCTGGGAGATGGAAGGTGATTTGAGCAAAGCTAGCAGTATATATAAGACGTCTCGAGAATACAAGCAGAAAAACAACGCAGCCAACTGGCACATTCGGAGAGTGTCAGGAAACTGACATTCATGTGTATCAAGGTCACGTGGAAATTTAGGTCCATCTGGCTACGAAGAATGATTAGGTCACGTAACAAGTTTGCCCCATTTGGAGACAGAAACTGATTAGGAAACATCTCGCAATATGCCTTTATGTTCTGTTTTAAATAGAGATATGGAACACATGACAGTTGACAACAGAAAGTTGTAATTGGTAGTTGTTATATATGATTCAGCATTTGGAACGCAGATCCGATGTACAAGGTTGTAATTCAAATTGGAAACTCATTTGAAATCAAAGCTTAAACGACTCTCCGCAAATTGATATTTTAGGATGCGTATGGCAACTCTAAGTTCACATGTACTGCTAATAAAAATTATTATCGGTTGATGTTACCATAATGACACATTGAAGCGTATAAGTTTTCTGGTCGAATTTTTACAAAATATACTTGCAATAAGAAACACATCTTTATTATATCTCTCCTAATATATATATGTTATAATTCATTGTTATTCTACACTATAGACTTTCGTATAATATCAGATCCAATGATTGGTTTGAATATGGGTACACATCACGATTGTATTAAGGTACTTCGTACAACCATCAACAGTTTTATGCAAATACAATTGCTTTAAGATATCGAGTCTATGAGTATATATGAAACAACAGCAAACATGCAAATATACCAAGTCATGTGCATTTTTAAATACGCATTAACATACCTATTGAGCGGTCAATGCTGAACACTTTTACTCCAAGTCGTACCAACCAGGTTGAAATAATTTTTTTAATAACTTCATATAAATACATACTTTGCATAAATTCTATCAATATTGGTACATTGGTATATGACATACAGACTGCTAAATAAATAATTTGACAATTTACTTACATAGTGGACATTCTAAAAAATGGATTTCGACTTCTAGTACCATGCACTGTTGATATGTTCTGGAGTGAACACGTATATGTTCAGGCCGGTTTACGGCATCGACATAATTCGAATTTTAGGCTATGTGATAAAACCCTCTCAATTTGCAACGATTATATCTAAACTGATTAATATTACCATGTTTGACATAGGATTGAAGTTCAAATTTTTTGAAGACATTGTTCAACGTTGTGCTCGTGGTGCATTATTTATTGTTTACATTAAATTGTGTATAAATGCATCATTTAGTCTAGACTTTACTTAATATAAGAAACACCGGTCATCCTGTTTTAAGCAGGACCTGCAAATGTTTCATACGTACTTGCACATTATCCTTCTGTTGTGAAAACATGTTCTTAATATGTACAATTGTTAACACTTCATTATTACTCTTAATACTATTTTCTCTAACGCATACTTTCAGCAATTTGTTCTTATTCATATGTGTCACCACGTTATCGAATACCTTAGTAAAACCAATGACTGCATAATGCATTTGATTGTTTGATTAATAATTGTGGAAACTATGTGATCCATATATATTATCAATAATTATCCTAATTTGCCTGAAACTTGTCACTATTTATCCATACATAATAGTTATAAACCAAGTTACATGTATTAATGGCTCTTGTTAACAATTTACCGAATGTAATTAACACTATTATTGTAAGTGTTGTTTATATTTCCCATACCGCCGTTTATTATGAAAGGAGCAATTAACAAATCTAAGAATGCACAAACTCAATTTGTTAAACGAAGCACACACTTCTTACAGAATTGTATAAAACATATAAATTAATCAATTCAAGGTTATTAACCATTGAGCATATATACATACTTTCATAATTTGCTGATCAGTAAATGTTATATTTTATCCGTTGGACAACATATTTAATTTGCAGGATGAGTACATTCTAGACAGCACAAAACCTCTACGCCTGGCTGGTAAACGTACTTTACTCGATATAATTTTCTTCTTTTTGTCTTTCATAGAGGTATGTCTGAATATGTTTATTATAATTATGCATTGGTAAGTCTACCATGCTATAATTACTAGTACTGTGTTTAATTTTATCATAAATACCTTTCTAATAGTACACTTATAACAGCGGTTAGATTCAACCATTTTTGCTCTATTTGATCTAGATAAGAGGTTTCTGTGCATAGTCATATTCATAATAACAATGTTTCAAATATTAATATTAATCATTTATAAAAGCAGCACTATTTATATTAATAAGGATCGCATTATTAACACACAATGTTTGAGTTATTGTGAGCAAATGTTGTCAATAACATTACAAAATGTGTTTACATAAGTATCCAATTCATTTTTGGTTTGCGTCTGTTCAGAATTACCACACGATAATTTTCGGTGTCAACTGTAATTTTAATGATTTCCTAATTTAATGCATCCATATAATCGTTTTCTTTGCATTATCCATTTTATACAGGTATGAAACTTTACTTGCACCATTGTCAAATTGATAAAAGTTATTGGAAATTGTGTAATATACACTTTCATTGATAACTGTAACTATGCATTTATATACATGTATGCAGACCTATATCGTATGTTGACGTTTTTGTAGTACATTTTATTGTATTGTGCCATTTGGCAGTGCTATTAATTGTTAAGTAATCTTATATCAATCAATGGAACTTTATTTTCATAATAAGCATACCCTTATATGTATGACACTTATCAGTAATGATCGCCCAAACGCGATAAGGACAAGTATACAAGAACCAACCCATGTAATAGTTTGCCACAGGTAACTTGCTTGCACTCTAAGCTTCATAATACATATAACCATATATGTACAGATTACTGCATCTTGCTGATTAGCGATATATTTAAGCAGTGATTGATTAACCGATATTTTTTGTTACAATGTAAACGAGTTGTTGTGCATTAAATTGATTTGACGTATTACGAATGTTGTTGTTTTTGATGTTGATGTTAAATCATAATCTTAATATCGATATTTGTTATTTTAATATTATGAGTTTTAACCGATTTTAATCAAATACAATTTGTCACGGTAGATACCATTAGTTATGGCAAATCCGAAATATTTTATAAACAAACGTTCTTAGTAAAGTAGACTCCCTGCTATATGTTTATAAATAGATCAGTTTTACTGGACAGTTTAATATTTTTCGATGATCTCTTGAAAAGTATGGGATTTTAATAAATTATTTTCTAGTACATAACTTCAGCATCCAAACATTTAGTCCTTACGTCAATTTAGTAGCATATTTAATTAAAAGTGTAAGTAACGTTTTTGTTTACAATTTACGTTGTTTATTAAAAAAATAACTTTTATTATTATTATACATACCTACGATGACAACATATTTGCACACACTAAAGATGCCCATTCTTTACGTGCAAGTGTTCCTCAAAACAATAGTATACACTGCTATCTTTGGGCTTGTGTGCTTTCCACTTTCATTAGGATATCACGATGGGTGAATTCTGCTGCTATCTCTAATTTCCTTAGTTGTCCACTAAGGATGTAATGATGCAAATATCCAATATTTGTTATGTCCTCTAAGCGATGTATAAAGTACATACGAATACGTAAGAATACGAACTATGGCAAATACAATATATGTCTGAAATTCTATGACATCGTACTGTATTAATATATTAAAGTATAAACCTCATGGTCTTCGAGTGTAAGAATACATTTACACAAATGGATTCGAAAATGTACAATGTACGGGAGTGTCAATATGGTGAAAAGTTATGCAAACATGTATTTGCATCAATACGTTCAACGTCGAAAAGACCAGTGCATTAAATATTGGAGAGACAAAGCACATAGGGTTCATTATGTCAACTTCAAAAATGGTTAAAATAACATTCATGTTATAGAATTGACCAATGTTAGAACTTGTTATGATGCTATATTTCGGAGTGCATGTTATATCGTTATGATTGACACAATAAGACGTTACTAATATTGAAAGAGAATATCGTTATAGACCTTGCTGTGAATGTATTATTGAGGATGAACTGTATTGTTTAAATGTGTTCAATTGTTTTTAACTGTTAGTCCACTATACTCATGTGTACGTGTTAAATACATTCCAAACATGTTTTTTTGAAAACACAATTTGCAGTAATAATATAACTTATTGTGGTGTTAAAATGAATTAACACTAAAAAATACTGCATTGTATATTTACCATTCATTCAAACTAAGAAATACGTTTGCTTCAGACTGATGACATATAATCATATACTTGCATAATAGTATATTTAATGTTTATAATTACATATCTGAGTATTGGTTCATTAACCAGGCATTTATGCTGAAAAATAATTGTGTTTATAATGCATTCATATATAATCATATATGTGTATAGTATAGTGTATATAGCGTATACTCGGACCAGTTGCATATTGTAACATGATATGTTTATTGTATATGCTACTTACTAACTTACTAGTTGTCATCTTAGTAAATTATTGATCCGCTGCGTCCAATTTCTAAATGACTCTCAGGTTAAGCCTAACTTAAGTATTTCAGTAAACTTTAGTGTACACTTGAGTCCCAGGATTCAAGCGTTCCCACACATATTCGAATACCAAGGATTCAACGAGGGTATCCAGCTTATTTGGTTGGCTACTGATTAATTGTTTTGGAATTATTTGGCCTATTTATTATGTTAGAGTTTTGGAAACGACTCCAATTATTAGGCAATTTATTGAAGAAAGTCTTCTTGTTCGTACTTTCTCAGCTGTAAATGTGCTGTCTTTTTACTATTCAATAATTGACTTGTTTTGTTCATATTGATAAGTCTTTGCACACGTGTTTATATTTCTATGTCAAATGGTTAGTAAAATAAATGTTGTCCTGTTCATAACATTGGCATTTGTTGTGTCCTATTCGACCAATTTCAACTCTAAGTAAGGTAAAGCTTGTTTGACTTGATGCCCTTCTATACTTTACTATATACCAGTCAGTTGCCTAATCTTAACTGAAAATACATGCCTTAAAGTAGATCCGATTTCGAAATATCTAACAGCCCACTACATTTACATAACTCTTAACCGTCCCGTGACCTGTTCACTTGCGAAAACGAACGAGACCGCACGCCACATTCTCAAAATTGTATATTTCCTAATACAGTACTGTATAACAGGTTGTTGTTTTCGTCTTCTTTTTTTCTTGTTTTTCTTGCTGTTGTTGCTATTCTTCTTCTTCTCCTTCTTCTTCTTCTTCTTCTTAGCCTTGTTCTTCTTCTTCTTATTATTCTTCCTCTTATTATTATCATTATCCGTAAAACTACATAAAACAAAATAAAAACAATCAAAACAATATCTTCCTCCTCATCCTCATTCTTATCATCAGCATGACCTTCATCCGCACAATGTCATAATAATAATAATAATAATCATCATCATCATCGTCAAACTCATCATCACCATCATCATCGTCGTCATCATCATTATCACCATCGTCATCATCATCATCAGCATCATCACCATCAGCAGCTGCATCATCATCATTATCATCATCATCATAATTATCATCAGCATCAGCATCATCATACTCCTCCTCCTCATCATCATCATCATCATCACCATCATCATAATAATCATCATAATCATCATTCACACTACCATCGTCATCATCGTCGTCACCTTCATTAATAATTAGAATATTCGGAAATTGGTTTTAATTTGTGTAAATGATTTAAAACATGAGCTACAACGGATGTAAAATCATAAAAAGTTTAAGTAACTTAACACATGGGACGTAAATACGTATGAAACGTATATTTATGCGAAATAAATTGCCTCCCTTTGTCACTCAATACCAAAACCAATACAAAATGTCATCATGAATGCGAAATACACAATGCGTACGCTTTACATTAAGTGTGTAGACTTTTGCTTGTATACAACGATGTTCACTTAATAAGTGAACGACCGTATTATGCTAAAATGCCGTGTTAATAACGCAGACGACGTTTTATAATAATTGACATATTTATGCCGAACGATTTCATACAAGAGCTTCAAAACATGCTAGTTCAATATTATAATAAAAATGTACACCAGATATATGATCATTATGCGTTCCGGTAGAAAATCTAGTGATGACTATTTGAATTTACCTTGCTCATCAGTTGTTATTATTATATCTTAAATAAGAAACGCACTAAAAGGTGTATACTATTCATAATTCGACAAACTGAACTCA